>ML783563.1:317570-329772 GCA_009831015.1 Picea engelmannii | reverse complement strand
GCAACAAGAATAGGGTAAGCAATTAAAGTGATTTATAAAAATATTTTGGGATAAAACTTAAAAAGGGGAATGATTGTTTTACTTTATTATGCTAATTACAAATTTAATTCATTAAAATGGGGGAAAAGGGGTAAGTTTCTGCATATGCCTTTTTGAGTTTAATTAAAAAGGGAAAAAGGGGAAATCTAAAATTATTATGAAACTAGGAAAAAGCGGAAACATTAAAAGAAAGGGGAAACACTAGGAAAAAGAAGTTAGTCCAACTTAGTAAGGTATATACAATTTAAGAACTTTCTAATTTAAACTGAACTAGAAAAATAATAATGGGGAAAGTCATTAAAACTTGTAAGGGATTTTGAGGACACCTAGGAGAGATTCTAGGAGTGACTCTAGGTGGGTGAGGGAAATAAGGGTAATTAATTAATTAAAGAAATTAGTTTTTGGAAGAATAAAGGGGATGGGTGACACATGTATAAGGAGGATTATTATGAATTAAATTAATGAACTGTAAATTAAAAGGGGTTTTGGGAAATTTTTTGACTTCAAAACTCTATATAATGGAGGTAGTAAAATGATGATGGATCTCTTATGTTTGCGTTACGTTGCAGAAATCTATACTTGACTGACTTATCTTGCGGGAGTTGGGATACCCATCTCGATGAGGAGTGGTAGCTCGGCCTTGCGAGGTGAGCTAGGAGCTAGTTGAATCTATGGATAGTGTGCATGGCCCCTTTGTGACTCAAGGGGATAAGGGGGAAGAATATTTCCCCTAGCATTGGCTGAGAGGTAACGGTGAAGTCTCATCGGTCAGAAAGTGAGATTTTCATGAAGTGCACGGGACATCAAATCAGAGCGGGCAATTGGGCAACGATATGCTTCCTTTATTTCTACGTGTTAGATGGTTAGTATGCTTTATGCTTTTAGTTATGTTCTCTTAATCAAGTAAATAATATGATAGTCTTAGTGTTTTACTTGATGACTGAAATTTCCCCATAGCCTTAGCTTGATGTTGATTTTTTTCCCATGGCCTTCAATCCCTGCATGTCTTGATCGTACTATGGTTGATTGATTGTGATGATTGTGGTTTATTTTTTCCTTTGTCCCTATCCCATCAGTCGATGCCTGAGAAGTTGGCCAGGATACTGAGCTACGGTCATCGCTTCGACGTTAATAGACCTATGGATCTAAACGCCCTGCTTTATTGTGTGTGGATGATGAGCAAAGGATGTTCCTGCCAGCTGTCTACCCCTTCCAATTGTTCTTGGTTCACTGGTGGTATTGTTCCTTGCAGAAATTGATTACCTTTGTGATTGTTATCCCTTCCCTCAGCAAACCGCTTTGATCCTCTACGTTGATCTTGCACTTTATGCATTCCTAGCGAAGTATCTCTGTGTTCCAATACTTTTCCTGGCAAATTTAAATCTACATTGATACAAATCCCTGGCAAATTTACTGTGTATTTTTGTTTATTTATATACTTCTGGTCTTCCATTTTAATCTACTTAGCATTCGTCTTCTATGTTTCATTACTTCTACCCTGCGATTTACACTCTGCCTCATTGATATTTAATTAAAGACATTTTTCCCTACGTTTTCCATACTTCTGGCCTACGAATCTCCCTTTTCCAATCTATGCACTCCATAGGTGGAATTGATGTGCGTTGAATAGAAAAGTGGTCGGTTGTCATGCGTTTTCGTTACTCTGCGTTGACATTAACTTATGGGTTGTTGGGACAACGAGTTATCATTTAAGACAGTAATGACCTGGTTATACACCTTTAGTTTTATCGAGTATCATCAGATTTGTTGGGACTATTATGCATTGACGACCCTTTTTTTTAAAACTTGTAGATGCCGCGACAACCTACCTTGATAGGCACAACCTTACCCCTTTGTTTTTACTGTGATTGAATCCTAATTCATGCCTAGATTTTCTGGTTGGGGAATTGTTATTTGATTCCCTTTGGGACAACAACTCCTCTCAGCAACTTTAATGAAATTCGTTGGCAAATTTACCTGGCGAGTTACCGTTAGCTATTACACTCTCAGAATGCATTTTATGACTTCTTTGACGATGGCTTTCCTTTGTTTGTTGCGATTTTCTTGATATAACCCAGAGCCATTCTCCTCTCAAAACTCGACAAATTTTTAATTGATAAACCGCAGTGAACTGGATGTTAACTTAGGCAAAACTCAATTTTTTTTTATTTAAGCATGAATTATATCTAGGATGAATTCTTAATGTGTTAGTGGAGTTTTCACTGTGGAATTATTGCTCATTATTTTATTTATAGTGCTTTATTAAAAACAATAAGGTTGGAATGTTTACATTGGTTTTAGAGGACTTATTAAACTATGTTGGTTTTTGAAGAACTAGTTATTAAATGTTTTACGGTTGGACTATTCACCTCATAAGTTTTGTTAAAGGTTGTGTGTTCTGAACCAGGCACATGGTAACACTTAATCAATATATTTACCACTTATGAAGGGGAAAACGCTTCTAAAATTATTATTCAGTGGACAAACTCAAAAATTCAGATGTTAACTCAACAAAATTTGGATGTTAAATCAACAAAATTCGGATGGTAAACTCAGAAATTTTAATGGTTGAATCACAGTGAACTTGATGTTAAACTTGGTTGACTTCAAATGGTAAACCCAACATAGTGTATGACAGATATTTAGTTGACCAACCATTCCGTATGTATTTAATGGATATGTTCGGACCGCTCATTTTCATGTATTTAATGTAGGGTACAAAGATCTCTTTATGGATTGCCATAACAGAGGCAGCGATATCTATTTTTAGATAGAAATATCATCTTTTACACCCTTAGCCTTAAATTCTTTATTATCTATCTTTATTGTTAGACTTATTATTGGACAACAAGTGTAATAGTCAGTTTGTTTTGCATTAATGTTGCTAATGTTGTTAGATAGCGCGTTATATTGAAATTGGTATCATTGTATATAAATTTGTTAAATTGTTAATTTAGATTGTGTATACTGATTTACTTGTTATTTTAGACAGCAAAATCGAGTATTTTACTAGCATCATAGATCAGTGTTGACGGGCGAAATTGACCGTCCGTCAACTGGAAGAGTGGAACCGGTCCGGGGTTGTCTAATAACCCAAGACGTTTTGGATGAACCACCCTGACGGGTTTAGCGGCTCCGTTAGCCGATCTAAGGTCTTAAGAAAACAAAAAAATAAAAACTATTCTAAACTAACTAATCTAACTAAAAACAAATAAAACAAACTAATAAACTAATCTAACTAAAACTAACTACTAAACAAACTAAACTAAAACTAATTATTAAAACAAACTAAACTAATCTAACTATTCTATATATACAATCTACTAACTACTACTATACTAACTCTAACTAATTAACCATCTAACTACTAACTGAAACATAACTTATTCACAAAATGTACAATATCTACAATTTACAGATTTAAACAAAACCTGAAAAATTCATTTATATTCTGTCCTAAGACAGCGAGAGATATTTTTGTTGATTTTATAATTTTTATGAATAGAAATAAAGCAGAACTAAGCTAAACAACTGATACACTAATTCTAACGTATATCTAATTAGACTACTTAATTAACAAACTAACTAACAAATAATTGACAAACTGACCTGGAGAAATGCTCCAGATTTGTCCTGTGTATGATGATTGGCTCAGCTGATCAGAGGGAGGAAACCCGCACCGAATTATCTAGGAGCTTCTCGTAAATGATACGCTGCAGTGCTCTATAAGTTTAATTACAGGACAAACAAGACATAAAAATAACAACAATCTTATAATGTATAAACCTTCACAGTTAGATAAACCTATTTGCAAAGACTTATACGTAATAGCTCAATTGATGAAGAAGAGAAATCTGTCATTCATTAACTGAACTAAGTAATTGTTGTATTTTTAAATTAGTGAAAGAAATCAGACATGGATCACATTAATTCAATCATATCATTTTGCAAAAGACTATGATAGCTAAAGTAGTCACTAATCAAGTGCAAATTGATAAGAAAAAACATGAAACAAAAGATTGATATTATGAAAGCGAAAGCTGTAGCAGAACATGAACTTTTGTCTCAGTTTGTATTAGGAATCCATAATCCTATTTCTCCCACGAGTGAGGATGATCCTTATTACAAAAAATAATAAGTATTTATAAGTTTTTCCACAGGGTAAAACCTCCCTGTGGAAGTTATCAAATTGTTTACATAAAATCAGGGAGATATCCCAAGTTTAACTAAACTAGGAATCTAAAGAAAAACTAAAATACACAAATATCCCCCTAGACTATCCAACATGTCCCATTCAATTCAAATTTACCTGAAAAGGGCCAAAAATGAGCAAGTTAGAAGGATTCTTTTTTAACAAAATGATAAAAATATGATCCTATAGACTAGCTACAGAATATTGTGATTCTGTAGCTGGTCTAAATAAGACACATAATCAACATCAAAATCGATTAAAAATATTTTAAAAGAATTAAATTCTATTAACATCCAATAACTATTTGAAAATGAATGATTGAAATTGAAATGGTTAGACCATTCAAAATCAAACAAGATCAAAATCAATCAACTGATCATAGAGATACGCGTGCTCCGTTTCTTTTGTTACCACAAAGTTGGGTTAACAGAATCATGATCAAATAGCAGGGAAATCGTTTCATATCCAATGCAATCAATACAATTAAAACAAGTTTTATGCAATTGTTATGTCGTCTCATCAAAAGGTAACACAATCGAATCTAAACATAATCATTTTCAAATTGTTATAACTGTATTGATATAACAAACAATTCATGCCATGAACGAATTAAACCAACAGTGGCGTGTAACTATCCATAAACGAAATCGTAACGAAATCACTCAGCTGGTAACATGGTTCATAAGAATTATCTGATCGTTTGTTTTTAGCAAATTGGGCAGACAAGATCGATTTGCTTTGACTAAAATTATTTGTTTCAAACGCATTATAACCGGATTGGATACAGATATCAATTATTGATCAATTCGTTTGCAAATTAAAAACAAACAGAGTAGCTTTCATGATGTGAATCTAACTCATGAAAGTGATCGAACAAACTGAAAATAGACAGCAATCCATTTAAGTGAATCAAATAGTGATGGGTTTAACATAATCATCGTGAATCAAAACTATCCCATGATTCAGGCATGAATATTATTTGCACAGGCTTAAGTGAGAGCACTGTTTGTGTAAAAACATAGTCGTTCTTCTCAAATTGGAAACGGTCAGAATTGTATTCCAGCGTTGAAAGTCATATGACAGCATATGTAACAACCAAACTCATAAAATCATTCAACGATCACAACATACAAATCAAATCAAAATGTGATTGTATTCCAAATCTAGAATGAAAATTTCTTTCCCTGAGTAGATACGAAACAAATCCAATTAAAAAAAAACCATGAATTTCGCCAACTTAATCAACTCAAATCCAATCGAAAACCAATTAAATCCGATACAAATATACCAGTGACTAAACTAGGAATGATCAAATCATGTATCAAAACGAAACTCTACTTATTTTTAGCAACACGAAACAATGTACAGGATGAACACTGAATGACAGAGGCATTTGAATGAGAAACAGAGCTATTTGAAAACAGAATTCAAATCATTATATTAACCTTGATCATTCACAAAACTGAAACGATACCCAAATTCATACCTGTATGGTTGGATCATGACAATTTGGAGTTGATAACTACTGTGGCCAATTCAACATTCTTGAAAAGGATGGAGCCAGTTGTCTTCTGCTTTTTATCAGTTGCTTGGAGCTGGTCTCTTTGGCTGGTCAATGCTGCAATTTGAGTTTCCAGCGATTGAATTTTTGATTGAAGTAGTGGAACGTCAATGTAGTATCATTCCAACCATAACTCACATTGGTCACATGATGGCTGTGTGGGTTTTGAAAGAATAGGTGAGGGTTTGGACACATTGTTGAGGGTTTCACTAGGCAATTTGATACCAGGGTAGCTAGGGTTATTCCTTAGGCAGGGAGGAATATTCATCACGAAATCCTGAGGTGGCTTGGGGCATAAACCCTGTGAGTAAGGATACTCATTGGCTAAAAAACGTTCTATGTCAGAGTCTGAATCCTCGCTAAGGACAATAGGCTTTGACTCAGCAGAGGGTTTAGGTTTGTTTCTAGCCATCCTTGAAATAAGCCTAGCGTTCTTTTTACCCTTGGCATCAGCAGTAGGGTTTGCCTTGGGCTTTTTTCTTACAGGCTTTTTAATCGCCTCAGCCTTCTTAGTTCCAACGTCTGGTAAGTCAATAGGAGGGTCGACCAAAGGCTTAGGAGCGGGCAATAGGATAAGGAAGGGCACGGGTGGTCCATCCTTGACTTCACTCACCACAGGCTTGTCAACCTGTATAGGGTTTGTGTCATCGAAACCATTTCGAGGGACGAAATCTCTCCAGCTATCACCATTTAAAATCAAGTGATAAACAACGATAAGTTTAATAAGCTCATGATGGAACGGGATACTGTCAGCCTTCTCCCTTTTAAACCTTTTCCACATCTTATATAAGCTGTGCTTAAAGTAGAAAGGCATGTTTAAAGGATACCCTATAAAATTCATTAGCAACCGCAGGTGGTAGAGAAAAATGAGTCTGTATCGACCTTCACAGGTCATGAACTACTTGACTAGAATCAATAGGTCGTTCCATCGTGGTTTGAGCATAGATATGGGCATACCTCTGTCACAAGAGGTGACTTTGCACGAGAGAAACAACAGTAGCCATGGAACCTCTTCTACTTTCGAATTTTTGAACCAACGTTGGCCTACGGCAGGTAATCCTGTAGCAGAACTGATAAATCCCTCATCGACTTCCAACTAGATATCAACCACCTTGGCTCTATAGCCATCGAAAGTTAAAGTGAACTCATGTTCCACGAATAGGTTAAAACCCTCAAATCTTTGCACGAAGTTGAGCCAACCATTAGCCTCCAAGTCTTTCCGGTCATTGTCAAACATTAACAAGGCTTGGTTGTCGTTTGGCTCGATTCACACGACTGGTTCCATGGAGCCGAGCACACGGTAAGTACAAGGTTTGGGTCATAGCACACACAGGAGTAAAATGCATGCAGGGCGATGCGAGCTAACAGAGGTAAACAGTGAATAAGGGATAGGCATAAATGCCATCATGCAAAGGTGGTGGAGTTTATCTCTGCCATGCATAAGAGTTATTATGAAAGTACAACCGCCAGTTTACATAGTTGTTCTGCCCATTATAGCATAGTTCAACAATTATGTGAATTAGTCGACCAATGATTCAAATGGTAAGTGTATAAACTAACGCACTATCAACGTTGTGCCAAAGTTTTGAACCATCAATTATTCAATTTGAAACCAAAACCAAATGTTTTAACCATGCACCAATGTATCAACTCATATCAATAGTTTAACCAATGTGCCGATGGGTTTTTGTATAATCAACATACCAATAGTTATGAAAACACAAACATATGGATCATATAAAAAAATAATCCATATGAAGGATTTGATCATAACCCCTATATATTTTCATGAATCCAATGGTCAATTAGGTCCAATAAAACGTAAATCCAAATGCCAATGCCTTACAAACCAAGTCACACAATCAATACAAGGATGTCCAATGAGTACATATTGAAATGGCTTTCGCAAACTGCATAGCGATAAACGAAATGCAAGTGCAACTGACAAGAAAGATAACGACATTTCAAATAGTGATTGTAATGCGGCTTCAAAAGACCAATGTTTTCACGCTTATAGTCGTGAAAACAAAACAAAAAAAATGTGCAAAGAATAAAAGTGTCGTTCATTTGAAAATTGTGACAAAAAATCGATGTTTGCAAAACATGGTGTAGGCAGCTTATAAGACAATGGAAAAATGTGATTTGGCTACCAACAATGGTGACACACTAGTAGAAGCAGTTATCTCTGCCCGAAGGAGAAAATTCAGATCAGGACAACAAAGATAATTCCAACTCTAAAATGATAGCTAGAAAATAGTATAAACATCATCAGTAACCAATTAATCCAGCAGTGTTTCAAAAGATGAAAACTAATAACAGTCTTAAGATCAGCAAGTCATGATATTAAAGATAAAATCTTCAATATTATTGGCATAGCCACTGCTGCCAGCAAGCGTCCATAGCCTCGACAGGGTTGCCATTTAACCCACTCTGACATATGTATCCTGCCAAGAAGTTCTGGATTAGAATAAAGGACATTTAAAGAGGTTTTTTATTTGCAAATTTTCATATACCCGACATTGCTTCGCTGCCAGCAGGCCTGTTCAGTACCCTAGTGAAGTTGCCTTGGCGTCATGCATGAATTTACCCACTGCCAATAGTCCTGTTCAACATCCCGATGGGTTTACAAGCACTTCCCACAGCTCTTATTAATAATTTATTTTGTTTCTTCTTTCATAGATATATAGCTGAGCAGGGTGACGCTGAAAATAATGATATTATAACATATTTTTTCAAACCTTATCAGAATTTTTAGAATTGTCCTTTATCTAGATCCAGAGATGTTTTATTTACAAAAAAAACTTCCTAAGGTAGGGAGACATCCTCTGAGTCATTCCTTTACGGAATAGGGACAACATAAAAATATAATGGATGATCATGACAAAATTTACTCAGAGATCGAAATCAGCCATTTTCTTTCGAACAACAAACTTTCCAACATAAATATAAATTTTAGAAATATCGTTGATGCTTATACAAATTCTCTTAGGAGTTATTTCAGTGAAGGAATTTTCTTAGGTCTGCATAGTTCAGTGTACAGGTATGTGTAAAAGAAAACACCAACTGATAAATTCAAAGAAAAATCAAAACTAAAAAGCAAATGAAAAAGCACACAAAAATCAAGATATGTACATAAAATACAGGAGTTGTTATAAAGAAAAGTATCTTTTCAAGGTTTGGCCATTCACCGGATAGGTGTCAAGCTTCCCTTCAAGATTCTGCAATCGAAAAGAACTAGGACCCAACTTTTCAGCAATTAAAAACAGTCCAAGCCACAAGTTTTGAAATTTTGTGTGTTCTCCCTTTCCCTCATGCGGTTTGTCCCACTTCAAGACGAGATCACCTACTTCAAAATTCCTATCAAAAGCAGAGTTAGAATTGAACCAGCTTTTAACCAATTGTTGATGTTGATCTAACTTACGTTTAGCTTGGGCCCTTACTTCTTCTAGCTTCATCAAATCATTAATTCGGTTTTCTAAAGGGGGACAATCTTCTTCTTGAACTTTCTGTGACAACTAAAGTGAAGGAAGAAGAATGTGAGGTGGAAGAATTGCTTCTCTGCCGTAAATGAGAGAAAAGGGGGATTTACCTACAACATCTTTTGGCGTTACCCTATCAGCCCATAGCACGTTCAGCAGCGCATTGTGCCAATTTTTGTGATTTTCCACCATGGTTCTCTTGATAATTTTAATCAAGTTCTTGTTTATTGATTCTGCCAATCCGTTGCCCTGGGGGTAGTAACTAGCAGAATACTTCAGCTTAATTCCTTTTTCCAAAGGGAACTCACTCATCTCAAGAGAAGAAAAGTAAGAAGCGTTGTAAAAAACAAAACAGTCAGGGATACTGAAACGAGTGATAATATTCGAATTTAGAAATGTGATTACCTGACTGGTGTTGACAGTTCTTAACGCAACAGCTTCAGACCTTTGAGTAAAGTAATCTGTGGCTATCAAAATAAAATTGTGTTTTTGTGAGGACGGAGGATTGATTGGACCTATGATATCAAGGCCCCATTGTTGGAAAGGAGAATCTACTGAAACGGGTTGCAAGGGAAAGGTTGGTTTTTGTAACTGCTCTGATGCTTTCTGACAGATGATACATTTACGACACAAGGCATGGGCATATATAAAAAGAGTGGGCCAGTAATAAACGGCTCTTAGAACTTTATGAGCAATGGTGTCACCACCAAAATGACCACCAGCTTCTCCTACATGCAATTCAAGCAAAACTTTTTCAGCTTCGTCTTTTTCAAGACAGCGCATCAGTACGCCGTTAAAATTCTGACGAAACAGTATACCATTAACCAAATGAAAGGAGACAGAATTTAACCTCAACGCTCTTCTCTTAGGGGGGTCTAAGTGATGAGGTGCTGACCCATGTTCAAGACAGAATCTAATATCGTCGTACCAAGGACTAACAAGGTTTTGTGCGCAACCGATTAAAATTTGATCACGTTGTCCTAGGTTTGACATATCACTTTCTTCTTGTTGTCCTACTGCTGAATCAACAACCAACTTACATAACCTTTGGCCTCTCACAATCTGAGCTGGGGTGATTTCTAAGTCATACTCCTGCAAGGAGGTGACCCAGTTAGCTCTCTTTTCTCCTAACTCCTTTTGTACTAACAAATTCCTCATGGCTGGGTAAGGGACAATGACTTTCGTCCTTGACTTCAAAAGATAGGACTGGAAGTGTTTGACTGCTTTGAAAACAATGTAGGCTTGCCAATCAATCGTTGGATAGTTAAGTTCATCACCTTTGAAAGTAGATCTCATAAAGTTGATGGGTACTTCATGGTTCTCGACATTCTTCTGAGTTAGGATGGTGGCATAGGAATGGTTAGAAGCAAAAGTTTAGAGTGTAAAATCTTGAGAGAAGTCAGGGCTCATGAGAGACGGAGCATCTATTATGGCCTTCTTTATTGCATTGAAATCCTGATTTTCTATGGGTCCCCAGTGATATTGGGTGTCTTTCTTAATCAAATTCTGTAAAGGCTTGACCATTTCGGAGAAACTAGGGATGAATCTCCTCACGAAGTTAATCTGGCCTAAGAAAGATTGCATGGATTTTTTGGATGTAGGAGGGGGAAGTTTCACGATGACTTGAGTCCTATCGGGGTCAATAATCATTCCTTTGCTAGACACAATGAATCCTAAGAGTTTACCCTGTTCTACCGCAAAGATGGATTTTTTGGGATTTAAGGAGATGCCGTATTTACAATATCGCAATAGAATGGCTTGTAAGTGAGCTAGATGATCGTCTTTGTTTTTAGAATAAACAGTCACATCATATAAGTAAACTACGACGAACTGATTAATTAAGCCTCGGAAAGCAATGTCCATTGCTCTCTGAAAGGTGGCACCAGCATTAATCAATCGAAAGGGCATTTTACGATAAGCATAGGTTCCCCACGGGGTATGGAAGGTAGTTTTGATTTGGTTTGGTGGAGACATCAGGACTTGGTTGTATCTAGAGAAAACATCTAATAGGGATAACCTCTCGGAACCAGATATCTATTGAAGGATCTATTCCATGGGCGGGACAGGATAGTTGTCTTTATCAGACGCTCTATTGAGGTTTCGGAAATCGACGCAGAGTCGGATTTCCCCATTTTTCTTCCGAACTGGGACAAGGTTAGAAACCCATTGAGTGTTCCTGACAGGAAAAATTATTTTAGCATTAAGGAGCTTATTCAATTCTTTTTGAATGGTCGGTTCAAGTTTGGGATGCATTTTCCTCGGTTTTTGTTGAAAGGGTAAGGTTTTGGGTTTCATGGGAATGACATGTATGATATTAGAATCGAAAGTTTTAAGATCATCATACGTCCATGCAAAGACATCCTTAAATTCTTTAAATAATTTAAAAAATGCAGCTTTTTCTTGTCGAGAACATCCCAAGCCTAGGTTAATGAACTGAGGATTTTCATTAGTTCCTAAGTTTACTTTTTCATAAGACAACGAGGAACTATTGGTTTTACAGTTGACTGTCTTTTTAAATTTATCTTCAAAATCATAAAAATTTTCTAATCTGACTGTAGATTTGGGTATGGAATTTACCATGTTCGACAGAGCTTCAGGAGTTTTCAGATCAGGTATTACTGCAAAATCATGCAGATTTTCATCGTGCGTGCGTTCATCTATCACCGCGCTTTGAAAGGTTTCTTCCATGTGCAGAAAGTTGATGATCTGCTGATTGTCGTCAAAGGCTCTCAAGTTCGTGATGTTGTTGGGAATGGATGGTCGAAACAACAACTCAATGGAGAATGCGTCTGGGGACAAGCCTTCTGCAGGAAGAAGTTTAGAAGCTACATTAGCTAATAGATCTGCTTCATCATTATTTAATCTAGGAATGGAATTTATATTGAAAGCAGAAAATTTATTCATTAAACTCCATACCTCAGACTGGTAGCT
>ML783563.1:301252-313817 GCA_009831015.1 Picea engelmannii | reverse complement strand
TGGATCACATTAATTCAATCATATCATTTTGCAAAAGACTATGATAGCTAAAGTAGTCACTAATCAAGTGCAAATTGATAAGCAAAAACATGAAACAAAAGATTGATATTATGAAAGTGAAAGTTGTAGCAGAACATCAACTTTTGTCTCAGTTTGTATTAGGAATCCATAATCCTATTTCTCCCACGAGTGAGGATGATCCTTATTACAAAAAATAATAAGTATTTATAAGTTTTTCCACAGGGTAAAACCTCCCTATGGAAGTTATCAAACTGTTTACATAAAATCTGGGAGATATCCCAAGTTTAACTAAACTAGGAATCGAAAGTAAAACTAAAATATACAAATATTCCCCTAGACTATCCAACATGTCCCATTCAATTCGAATTTACCTGAAAAGGGCCAAAAATAAGCAAGTTAGAAGGATTTTTTTTTAACAAAATGATAAAAATATGATCCTATAGACTAGCTACAGAATCTTGCGATTCTATAGCTGGTCTAAATAAGACACAGAATCAACATCAAAATTGATTAAAAATCTTTTAAAAGAATTAAATTCAATTAACATTCAATAGCTATTTGAAAATGAATGATTGAAATTGAAATGGTTAGACCATTTGAAGTCAAATAGGATCAAAATCAATCAACTGATCATAGAGATACGCGTGCTCTATTTCTTTTTTTACCACAAAGTCGGGTTAACAGAATCATGATCAAAGAGCAGGGAAATCGTTTCATATCCAATGCAATCAATACAATTAAAACAAGTTTTATGCAATTGTTATTCTGTCTCATCAAAAGGTAACATAATCGAATCTAAACAGAGTCATTTTCAAATTGTTATAACTGTATTGATATAACAAACATTTCATGCCATGAGCGAATTAAACCAACACTGGCGCGTAACTGTCCATAAATGAAACCGTAATGAAATCACTCAGCTAGTAACAGGGTTCATAAGAATTATCTTATCGTTTGTTTTTATCAAACTGGGAAAACAAGATCGATTTTCTTTGATTAAAATTATTTGTTTCAAACACATTATAACCGGATTGGATAAAGATATCAATTATTGATCAATTCGTTTGCAAATTAAAAACAAACAGAGCAGCTTTCACGATGTGAATCTAACTCATAAAATTGATCAAACCAACTGAAATAGACATCAGTCCATTTAAGCGAATCAAACAGAGAGGGGTTTAACATAATCATCGTGAATCGAAACTATCCCATGATTCGGGCATGAATATTATTTCCACAGGATTAAGTGAGAGCACTATTTGCGTAAAAACAGAGTCGTTCTTCTCAAATTGGAAACGGACAGAATTGTATTCCAGTGTTGAAAATCATATGACAGCATATGTAACAACCAAACTCATAAAATCATTCAACGATCACAGCATACAAATCAAATCAAAACATGATTGTATTCCAAATCTAGCATGAAAATATCTTTCCCTGAGTATATACGAAACTAATCCAATTAAAAACAAACCATGAATTTCGCCAACTTAATCAACTCAAATCCAATCGAAAACCAATCAAATCCAATACAAATCTACCAGTGACTAAACTAGGAATGATCAAATCATGTATCAAAATGAAACTCTACTTATTTTTAGCAAAGCGAAACAATGTACAGGATGAACATCGAATGACAGAGGAATTTGAATGAGAAACAAAGATATTTGAAAACATAATTCAAATCATTATATTAACCTTGATCATTCACAAAACTAAAACGATACCAAAATTCATACCTGTATGGCTGGATCACGACAATTTGGAGTTGATAATGGCTATGGCCGATTCAACATTCTTGAAAAGGATGGAGCTAGTTGTCTTCTTCTTTTTATCAGTTTCTTGGAGCTGGTCGCTTTGGCTGGTCAATGCTGCAATTTGATTTTCTAGCGATTGAATTTTTTATTGAAGTAGTGGAACGTCAATGTAGTATCGTTCCAACCATAACTCACACTGTTCACATGTTGGCTGTGTGTGTTTTGAAAGAACAGGCGAGGGTTTGGACACATTGATGAGGGTTTCGCAAGGCAATTTGATACCAGGGTAGCTAGGGTTATTCCTTAGGCATGGAGGAAGATTTGTCACGAAATCATGAGGTGGCTCGGGGCATAAACCCTATGAGTAAGGATACTCATTGGCTAAAATACGTTCTATCTCAGAGTTTGAATCCTCTCTAAGGACAATAGGCTTTGACTCAGCAGAGGGTTTAGGTTTGTTTCTAGCTATCCTTGAAATAAGCCTAGCGTTCTTTTTACCCTTGGCATTAGCAATAGGGTTTGCCTTGGGATTTTTTCTTATAGGCTTTTTAATCGTCTCGGCCTTCTCAGTTCCAACATCTCGTAAGCCAATAGGAGGGTCGACTGAAGGCTTAGGAGCGGGCAATAGGATATGGAAGGGCACGGGTGGTCCAGCCTTGACTTCACTCACCACAGGTTTGTCAACCTGTATAGGGTTTGTGTCATCGAAACCATTTCGAGTGACGAAATCTCTCCAGCTATCACCATGTAAACTCAAGTGATAAACAACGATAATTTTAATAAGACCACGATGGAATAGGCTACTGTTAGCCTTCTCCCTTTTAAACCTTTTCGACATCTTATATAGGTTGTGCTGAAAGTAGAAAGGCATGTTTAAAGGATACCCTATAAAATTCATTAGCAACCACAGGTGGTAGAGAAAAATGTGTCTGTATCGACCTTCATAGGTCACGAACTACTTGACTAGCATCAATAGGTCATGCCATCGTGGTTTGAGCATAGATATGGGCATACCTCTGTCACAAGAGGTGACTTTGCGCGAGAGAAATAGCATCATCCATGGAACCTCTTCTACTTTCGAATTTTTGAACCAACGTTGGCCTGTGGAAGGTAAACCTGTAGCAGAACTGATAAATCCCTCATCGATTTCCAACTGGATATCACCCACCTTGGCTCTACAACCATCAAAATTTAAAGTGAACTGTTGTGCCACAAATAGGTTAAAACCCTCAAATCTCTGCACGAAGGTGAGCCAACCGTTAGCCTCCAAGTCCTTCCGGGCATTGTCAAACATTAACAAGGCTTGGTTTCCATTTGGCTCGATTCGCATGAATGGTGCCATGGAGCCGAGCACACAGTAAGTACAGGGTTTGGGTCATAGCACACACAGCAGTAAAATGCATGCAGGGCAATGCGAGCTAACAGAGGTAAATGGTGAATAAGGGATAGGCATAAATGCCATCATGCGAAGGTGGTGGAGTTTATCTCTGCCATGCATAAGAGTTATTATGAAAGTACAACCGCCAGTTTACATAGTTTTTCTACCCATTATAGCATAGTTCAACAATTATGCGAATTAGCCAACCAATGAATCAAATGGTAAGTGTATAAACCAACGCGCTATCAACGTTGTGCCAAAGTTTTGAACCATCAATTATTCAATTTGAAACCAAAACCAAATGTTTTAACCATGCACCAATGTATCAACTCATATCAATAGTTTAACCAATGTGCCGATGGGTTTTTGTATAATCAACATACCAATAGTTATGAAAACACGAACATAGGGATCATATAAAAAAATAATATATATGAAGGATTTGATCATAACCCCTATATATTTTCATGAAACCAATGGTCAATTAGGTCCATTAAAACATAAATCCAAATGCCAATGCCTTACAAACCAAGTCACACAATCAATACAAGGATGTCCAATGAGTACAGATTGAAATGGCTTTCGCAAACTGCATAGCGATAAATGAAATGCAAGTGCAACTGACAAGAAAGATAATGATAGTTCAAATAGTGATTTTAATGCGGCTTCGAAAGACCAATGTTTTCACGCTTACAGTCGTGAAAACAAAATGAAAAAAATGTGCAAAGAATAAAAGTGTCATTCATTTGAAAATTGCGACAAAAAATCGATGTTTGCAAAACATGGTGTAGGCAGCTTATAAGACAATGGAAAAATGTGATTTGGCTGCCAACAATCAGCAATTCACTTACTTTAGTGGGTGGGGTACAATTGATTGATCAGGGTATTTGACCTTGTTAAGTGCCTAACTTAGTTCACCTTGATAAACTATTATGACCACAGTAGCATGGTAACAATTCACTCCTTCGCACTTAGACTTCTTTATTAACAGTTAGTTGTTGTGTTATTGGTGAAGTTGTAATAGCTGTACTTTTTCTTTTAGAATGACGTCTTCTTTCCTTTGTCGCCCTGTTGAGTGGGGTATGGGTGTGGTCTCCTTGTCAGTCGTTTCATCCTATTGTGTCAGATTTATCGAGAGCCCTCGGTCCATATAGGATGTGTGGTGCCAAGGTTATTGACATGTCTTTCACCTGGGGACGACATGATTCCTGAGAAGGGGATCATGGCGCACCCTATTGGAGGGCGTCAAATGAGAACTTAGTTGGATTCGGTGTGTTTTTTGTGAGTGTTTTCGAGCGATGTAAGTTTCTTTGGTGTGTGGGTGGAACACCTTAACACATTTGGTTCACACTCCTTAAGTTTCTAGTCTTTTTCATCAAGGTCATCATGTTGGGAGGGGGATGACGTCTCTTAGCTTGTAGGCATGTGTTGTTTGTGTCAGGTGGGTAGTCGTTCCTCCTTTTTGTTCTACGCATGTTTCACCCAGTTTCCCCTGTGTCATTATGTGGTGTCATAGTTTCCTGTTTCCTGGACTACGTCCTTGTTTCCATCATCAGTGGTGTCGTTAAATTGTTTTTGTTGTTGCCTTCTTGCCTAAATTCAAAAAAAAAAGTGCAAAAATTTTTTGCACTTCTACTTCGCTTAGTCATAACAATGGGGTCATTACATGAATTATGTTATAATAGGAAGATTATGTATTTGAAATTATTTGTTTCTGATTTATATTTTTACCCTGTATTTTATGGATATATTCCCAATACAAAATTTAATAGAAATTAAAAAAAAATGATTTTATTTAGGGAATTTTTATTTTGTATAAAATATTTATATTCATGAAAATTTTGGTTATAACAAATGTAAATATTAAAATGATTATCCTTCATTTTATAAAGAATAAATAAGGCTATAAAGGAAGTTATATTTAGGCCCAATTCCTTTGAAATTGGTTTTCTTGGATGATAGGTGTTTTCAAGAAGCACAATTTAAAATTGTGTTTTTTATCGTTATTATTAGGGAAGGTAATTATCAATATTTTATTTAATATTTATGAATTGACCTTGAATAATAACCTCTGCTATTATATGATCACTGCTAGGGTTCTTCTCTAAAACCTGCACCATCCGCTACCTCTCTCCCACATTCGTGGCCATGTAGGTCGAGGGAGGGGTGCCCTCAACCCCCTCCTACAACATTGTAACAAGAAAGGAGCACGGATCCAATATTTCAAAATGCCCAACATTTGAACTCCCAGCCGACATGCAAAAAATAATCTAGGAGGATGAAATGCCAAAGGAAAATACAATGGATATCGACCTGGAAACCATCCAATCAAGATCTCAACGAACCTAGGAACTTGGCAAATGCATTCCACAAGCACCAATCACTCCCAAATACACCATCAACTCACCGATAATGGAGGATCAGAAACAATACATGTGTGACTTTTCTCTAATAGGCAAATTCTGAGGATTATGGCCCTTAGAGAAAGACCTGGTCAAATGGATTCACCATTGGTGGAAACCCAAGGGCCATTACGACCTCCAACTAGGATCAAAAGGCTTCTTCACAATCATACTGCATAATCTGGAGGATAGGAATCGAATCTTCGAAGGTGGGTCTTACTTCTATAACTCGGTAGGCCTGTTTCTCTGATTCTGGACAGAGTGATTCAGCCCAGAAAAAGAAGACTTCAAACATGCTCCGGTCTAGTTACAACTCTACTTTCTTCCACGGGAATTCTGGCTGGAGGAGATCCTTGCATGGATTGGCAACACCATTGGCAGTTGCATCAAAGCTTCGGAGGCAACAAAACAATGAAGGTACACTACCTATGCTCGCATATGCATCTATTTAGATATTTCTAAACCCCTCCCTGGAACAATCATCTTGGACTATCAAGATGAGGAATGGGCACAAACCTTGGACTATGACCATATCCCTTTTCGCTGCCACAAGTGTTACGAGCATGACCATCTTTTCCGAGAATGCCCTTTAAATAACCCCCCAAGACATCTCAAGAAGAATCTGACAAAACCAAGGATGGATTCACTTAGGTCACAGGTAGACAGAAGCATCAGACAAAAAGGATACCACCCCAGGCACCAGCTGGACCCCCCACCAAGAATTGGTTTGATGCCCTTCAAACCCCGATGGATACCCCCTCTTCCTCCACCAACGCCCTGACAACCCCTGCAACCAGCCAACTCTCTGCCACATAGGATCCCCCTTCTCTCTCCTCCTCACAACCAATAGTTGTGGCAACCTCCCTTCCAACCAATGTCGAGTCAGATATGGGAGATCCAAACACAAATCTAGAGGATTTAGAGCTAGCAGGAATCGATATGGCACACCTGGAACAAGCCTATCGCAAGCAACAACTATATACAATACCACCTGACCAGCTGCACAAGGTGCATAAAGTCTTCATTAAATCTTCCACCAGAGGTAAAGCCCGAGTCAACACAAACCTGGGAATACAAAAAGAAACCACCAAGGAACAATGAAAAACCACAAAGGAGGAGAAAAAAAGAGGTAGGAAACTGAAACACTAGCTCATCCATGACATCGATGACTTCCTTGTCAACTCAGGTCAAATTCAATTGATATTGGATAGATTCCCCCCCCCCTCCAACCCCCACCATACTCATGAAGATACTATCCTAGAACATAAGAGGCCCCAACGCAAGGAGAAAACAAACCTTGCTCAAAGACAAAATTAGGAAGGAACAACCATACATTCTACTCCTACAATAAATGAAATGTGCGGGCATAGAGGCACAGACCATACTCCAATCATGTTGGACACAAGTAAAGCATGTGGCAGTGGATGCTAATGGAGCAGCAGGAGGACTGGCACTACTCTGGAATCCAGCCACCGTCTTGCTTGACAATTTTTTCTTTTCCAAGTGGACCATCATAGCCTCCTTTCGCCTTATTGGCTTGAACAAACAAGGCTACATCACAAACATCTATGGACCCCCCAGACCAGGGGAAAAAGAAGCATTCCTCCAGCACATAGAGTGGATAACATAACTATTGGGCCCCCAAAGGTGAATCCTTGGGGGTGACTTCAACATGATCACAGGGATGGAGGAGAAAAAAGGAGGCAATCGCTTCCTGGGAAATGAAAGCCTGCTTCTCAACCATACCATAGGCCATCTAAACCTCATTGGCATTGAAACAGGCAATGGGCCTTTCACCTGTTCGAACAGATGCACGAGAGCCCAACATATATCTAGCAGATTGGACCGCTTCCTCATTTCTGAAAATAACATGATGGACAGTCTATCTTGGAATGCCACAGTCATTGATGCAGCAAGCTCATATCATTGGCCAATTCTTCTAACCCTTAACATTACCGACAACCCCGTACGAAACCCCTTTCGTTTCAAAAAATTCTAGTTGACTCACCTAGACTTCCAAGAAAACATCAAGGCTTGGTGGGAAGCGGCAACCATCCAAATAGGAGCCCCAATGTACAGATTCCAACAAAGACTAAAAAACCTTAAGCAACAACTCAAAACTTGGAACAATACCACCCTTGGAAATATCTTCCAAGCTCAAGAACTTCTCCAACAACAAATGCAAACACTACAGCATCAAATTAGAACACAAGGTCTAACAAAATCCATAAAATTATAGGAAACACTTCTCAACCATCAAATTGCTGACAGGAAAGCACAAGAGGAGGTTATCTAGAGACAAAAATCTCACATCACTTGGCTAAAAGAGGGGGAAAGAAACACTAAATTCTTCTAGAGATCGATGGTACAGAGGCGCCAGTCCAATCGCATTACACATCTCATTTCAGCGCAAGGCACATAAATGCAACAACATGCGGATGTGGAAAAGGAGCTTCTTACCTACTACCAATCTCTCCTCATAGAACCCCCAACTGATCTCTCACAAGCCATATCTTCTATCCTCAAGCACATACCCAAGGAGGTCACTAAGGAGAAAAATGAAGCACTGATGAGACCAATCACTCAAGAAGAGGTAGATCAGTCCCTAAAGGCCACCCCACTCGGTAAGGCACCTGGACCAGACGGCTTCACTTTTGATTTCTTTCACTACTGTTGGAATATAATCCGTAAGGATGTGTGGGAAATCATTGAGGAATCTAGAAGATCTGGAAAGGTCCTTCAAGCCCTCAATTCAACTTTTCTCACCCCTATCCCTAAATATATTCACACCACCTTTCTAGCTCACTTCAGACCCATAGCCCTCTTCAATGTAATCTATAAACTCCTAACAAAGATCATTTCCACCAGGCTCAAGCCCATCTTACTGTTCCTAATCTCCCCTAAGAAATTAGGTTACATAGAAGGGCGCCAGATTCTAGACAGTGTCATCCTGGATCACGAAGTTATCCATTCCCTTCGCTCCACTAAAACTCGAGGCATGCTCCTAAATTTGGATCTCTCCAAAGCCTTCGACAAACTAAACTGGGCCTACTTGAAATTCACTCTCCTAGCCTTTATATTTGAGCCCGTCTAGGTCTCTTGGATTGTTAACCTCACCTCTTCAGCATTGTTCTCAATCCTTGTCAATGGCGTCCCCACCAAACCCTTCTCCCCCTTAAGAGGAATTAGACAAGGAGACCCTCTCTCGCCCTTCCTTTTGATTCTCATGGTAGAAGGGCTTAGTTGCATGCTTAAAGCAGCCATCAAGGCCCACTCTCTCTCGGGACTCGCCCCCCATGAGATTTCTCCCCCCAACTCTCACAGCCAATTTGTAGACAACCTCCTTCTGATGGGAATATCCACTACTAGAGAAGCCCTTTGTTTCAGATCCACCATTGACATTTTCTGTGAAGCTTCAGGCATGGAGGTGAACTTAACCAAATCCTAAGTCTTCTTTTTCAACATGCCTTTAGTCATCCAAAACCATCTCACTCACCTCCTGGGATTTAACTGCAGTGTCCTTCCATCAGTCTACCTGGGCATCCCCCTCATCGATAACTCTTTCAAGAATGCCTCCTGGAACTCCTTGTTGTCCAATTTCAGGAAGAGACTCTCCCTCTAGACCTTTCGAGCTCTCAATCTTCCTGGGCACCTCGTTCTCCTTAAATACATCCTCCAAGCTCTCCTGATCTACACCTTTTCTACCTTAGCGGCCTCGAGTTCTATCCACATCACCCTGAGGTCAATCCAAAGAATCTTTTTATGGAAAGGTGTCAACGAAGGACGCAAAATCTCCTTGGTAAGCTGGAAAAAGGTCTGTAACCCAAAAAAAGTAGGCAGCCTTAGTTTACGTGACCTAGACACTCTTAACAAAGTCCTCAGTGCTAAAATATGGTGGTGATGGCTGAAAATACCCCAGGATATTTGGGCACATTTGTGGAGGAAAAAATATACCCCTACTACCCTGGAAAAGGAACTCATTAGATGGAACGGTCAAAGCCCAGGTTTTCTCATTTGGAATGTTGCCAGAAATAATCGAGGGCTTGTCATGGACCACTCATTCTGGGAACTGCAAAATGGCACTTCAACAAAATTCTGGAGTTACTCATGGAAACAACTCCCCACCTTGAACACGGATCCCAACCTTAGATACCTCATTCCCCTTACAACTGTCGTGGGACTACATAGAGTCATCAATTTTTGGAAGCCCTTTGATCCAGGATAAGTATGTCGCACCTAGAAAATCACTCACGAGCATCTAACTATTCCCCTACATGTCAACCTCCGACCCCTACAGGAGCACCTCACCTCCAGGAAAATCTTCAGTCAACAAGGGGAGGACATCCTCAGGTGGGGCCGCTCCCCCACATGCACCTTCAACATTCCTGAAGCATATTCCCTAAAACCAAATCACAACACCTTGCCTCGTGAGGAAATTTGGGAAAAAATATGGGATATGAAATCTTGGCTGAAAGTCAACACCTTCCTCTAATTAGTGGCACATGACAACATCCTCACTTGGGATAACTTAAGAAAATAAGGTTTCATCAGGTTGTCTTGGTGTAAGCTCTGCGAACAAGAGGAAGAAACTCTAAATCATCTCCTCAACCTCTGCCCCTACAACTCATGCATTTGGGACCAGAGAGCCAGCATCATGAGAACATCAGATAGAAACTGCCTAGGCCCAAAAGATATTATTGCAAGATGGAGAATATCGATATTCCACTCTCCCATTCTTAATAGAATCTGGAAAATGCTCCCAGGCTTTATCCTATGGCAGATATAGAAAGAGAGAAACAAAAGAATTTTCAACTCAGTCACTAGAACGTGGCAAGAGGTTTGGAGCAAAAACCACACCAATATCAATGAAACCATATTGTTGCATCCCTGGATGGCGTAGGACCTATAAATCCCTCAGAATGAATATAACATCATCAAATCTTGGAACTTAAATATCACCCCAACCCCGAAACGGCCCAAGGTAGCTACAGGCCGCACGAGCAGCCCCACCCTTTGGGAAGCTCCACCTCAAAATTTATTTAAACTCAATTTTGATGGAGCCTCCAAAGGGAACCTGGGACCAGCTGGGTATGGGGTAGTCATCCACAACAGTGATGGAGAAATCCTACACATCCTAATAGATAGCATGGGGCATACTACCAACATTGCTGCAGAAATCTGGAGCCTTCTCTGTGGGTTACAAGCAGCTTCGAAGCTACATCTCTTTCCTCTCATCACGGAAGGTGATTCACAAATTTTTGTCAAGCTCCTCTCTCATCTGATCAATGGGGAAGATCCGAAGAAATTATCTCCCAACTGGCGACTCACGAATGGGCTCTGCAGAATTAATTCTATTGTCCAGCCCCAAAAGGTCATCCTTCCCTCCCATGTTAGAAGAATGACCAACCAAGTAGTTGATTGGCTGGAAAATTTTGGAGTCAAGATGGAAGAAGGCACCTTCTCCTGTACTCCTTCTACCAACCCCACTCACCCTGTGGTCATCGCTTGTAAGACCATATCTCACACCAAAGATCTTCCCCCGGATGGGGTGCTCGATTGACATGACAACTACATCAATGCCCGCAACCACCTGGCCACCTCATAGGCTACCTAGCATATGTTTCTCGCCACATTCTCACCCTGGTCACTTCTGATCTTTACACCACCTTGCACCATCCTCACTCCCACACATGCATTTCAATGTTCACTCGCACGGGGAGCTCTTCAACTCGTGTATCCTCATGATGTAGTGCATATGCTCTTCCCCATCAGTTCATCTTACAACCTGGCCCTTGCTTCTTTCGGACATGATGGTTACTCTATATATTCATTGCCTTTGTTTGCAATTCCAAGAACCAAGTTTCCAGAGCTCTCCCGCCCCTCTACCAGCCTCCGAGCTTTGGTGTGACCTCACAGGGTTTCTAGTTGGATTTATGTGTTTGCTCCACACTATGCCACAACCCCGTGGCAGGCCAAAGTGAGGGTCAGCTTGGTACTTAGCTCTTGGTATACTTCCACCTACAACAGGGGCTCAGGATGAACCAGTCACTTCCTCTGCAGCACTCCCAGAATCTTTTCCTACAGACCCTCCCCTCAAGGCTCTCCCAGCTAACCTGGCCCATGAAGCTCCTCTTGCAGTTCCAACCCATGACAAGACTCCTCCCTTGGTACCTCTCCTCATGGTTTCCCCAAACCAGACACCTTGCACCCAACCAACTGGCGACCAACCTTCCTGCGACCTCTCCCCCCTCTCGAACCCCTATGGTTGTAGGGTTGAGTGGTTCGATCTGTATGGGAATTTTCTTGGCTATGTGCCTTTGCCTCCGTCTCCCCCTCCACGTCCCTTTTACCCTCCCTTCCCCCCTTGACCCCCTTTCACCACCCCCCTTCCCACCTCCCCCCTGAGATCCTCCTCCTCCTCCCCTCTCCAAACCCACCCCAACCTCCCATGTGCCTTATGCATGGACAAAACATAACTCTTGGAATATATCAAATTGATGAAAAAAGACCTGGAAATTATCAATTTGATGAAAAAAGATTTGGAAGAGATCAAAGAGGCAATGCTCGATGCACAATAGAAGGAAGTCGATCACTGGACAAGAGTGGACACCCTAATGATGTCCATGCAAGATATTCAACAAGCCATGGAAGAACGTGGAAAAGGAAAAGCTCCGGTGAAGCAGGTTTTTGAAAGACTGTGTCTTGGTCCAGGTTTTTAGGGTCTTGCTCTGTTTTCTAAGTTTTTTTTTTACACCTTACTTATGCACCTCGGTCCTGCCTGGCCTAGTAGTCTAGTTACCTTTTAGTCACATGATCATGGCAATGGTGGTTTCCCAACTGGGCACCGGAGCCATGCGATTTTATGGACATCTGGCATTACTAGTTTTTGGACATGTGGCACAGTGGTTTCCCTTCTGGGCACTGCAACCATGCCCACAGACAGCTGTAATTTTCTGAAAGGAATCAATACAATATAACACTCTAACTTACAATATATATATATATAT
>ML783563.1:277054-300380 GCA_009831015.1 Picea engelmannii | reverse complement strand
ATATATATAATGATCATAGTTTTTGTCATGGTGCAATATATACACTATATGATGCATACATGGTTTAGTTAAATGTCATAACAAGAACAAATCATCATATGCAACATATATATAAAGTACATTTGTTAGCAAAGTCTTTAATATGTGTATCATTTATTGAAAGGTTTTTTAATCAATGTCTTTATCACAAGTATAATTCATTATCTACAAAGTTGAAGATGATTTTCTATGAATTTCTTTAGGAGAAGTATAAATAATTGTCTACAAAGTAAAATATGATTCAAGACATTGCATTGTGACGAACATTTCTCAATGTTGTGATAGTTAAATGTCCTTATAACATGAATAAATCATTATCTGCAAATTTAAATTTGATTTTCTATCAATGTTCTTAGAACACATATAAATCATCATATACAACATATATATCAAGTATATTTGTTATCAATGTCTTTAATACGTGTATACATTATTGAATTTTTTTTTATCTTATTGATGTCCTTATCACAAGTATAATTCATTATCTACAAATTTGAATATGATTTTTTATCAATGTCCTTAAGACAAGCATAAATAATTGTCTACAAAGTAAAATATGATTCAAGACATTGCATTGAACATTTCCCAACAATACGATTGTGACAAAAATTTCCCAACAATGTAATGATTCAAGACATTGCATTGTGATGACCATTTCCCAATATTAAAAAAACAAAATATGATTCTACAGAGTGTCTTGTATTTCCCGACATCACACTATAATGAACATTTCCAAACGTCATATTGTGACGAACATTTCCTAGTGTTGCAATGTGTTGAACATTTCCTAATGTCTCATTGTGATGAACATTTCCCAACATCACAATGTGATGAACATTTCCCAATATCACATTGTGATGAACATTTCCCAAAGTGGATTTGTGACTAACATTTCTCATTATCACAATGTGACGAACATTTCACAATGTTGCATTGTGACGAACATTTCCCAATGTCCCTTTCTGATGAACATTTCACAACATCCCATTGTGATGAACATTTTCCAACATCACATTGTGACCCACATCTCCCAACGCCGCAATGTGATGAACATTTTGTAGTTTCTCACTTTAGCAATCAAACCACAATCATTTTCATTGTGACAAAAATTTCCCAACGTCGCAATGTGACCAAAATTTCCTAATGTAGAATTGTGATGAACATTTCACAACATCGCAATGTGATGAACATTTCCTAGCATCGCATTCTAATGAAAATTTTACGATGTCTCATTATGAGGCCCATTTCCCAATGTTGCAAAAGTAAAATACAATTCTACAATATTTCAAGTGTTTCCTCACATCACATTATGATGAACATTTCCCTACGTAGCAAGGTGACAAACAATTCCCAACATCGCAATGTCACGAATGTTTCCCAATATTGAAATGTAATGAACATTTTCCAATATATATATATATATATATATATATTGTCATTGTCATAAAAAAAATTGGATGTCAAAATGCAAAGAAATATCTCCCTATGTCACATTGTGACGAACATTTCCAATATCAATATAAAAAATTATATATATATTGTACAGCATGCATAATCATGGGAATGGTCATTTGTGGTCAACTATAGCCATGGTCAACCCTATTCATGATCATCCAGAGTCATTTTCATGGTCATCATCAATTCAAGTTAACTATGGTCATTATCAAGCATAGTCTACCATATCAACCATGATTAGAGTCAACCATATTCAACCACTATAATGGTCAACCATAGTCACAACCATGGTCAACCATGAAGTCATGGTTTACCATAGTTAACTATACTCATGGTCAAGCATAGGCTATCACTCTTAACCATACCATGGATTTTTATTATACTTTACTAATATATAATTAAAGTATTACTTTATTATTGTATTAATACTTTATTAATGTATTATTTATTAATGTATAAATACTTGATTAATACATTAACGTATTAATTAATAATGTATAAATATATTAATTATATTATATTTAAACATATTAATAATGAGATAATACATTATTAAAAAAAAGGAAAAAATCTATGAATGTCCTTAGAAGAAAATAATGATCTGGTTGAGGTGACTAGAGCAACTGCAAGCTAGGGTTTGGTAGATGCGGCCGCAACAGAGGAAAGCATGAGTACCAAGGGGGGTGGTAATGGAACCCCATCATACAATAAGGTAGTAGTAGACAGAGGGAAAGCTCCAGGAGGCGTAGGTTTCAAGGCACTAATGACAAGCACCTCGAGATCAGTATCGGAAAAGAGTCAAGAAAGCAACCAAAGGAAAAGCGATGGCATGGGGGAAGAAGCTAGAGAAACTCATAATGTTGCGCAAGAAATGGTGAGCCCCAATGAGGAAGAAGGGAGAAACCCATGTTAGCCAAAGACAACAATGATACCCAAGGTAATATTGGACAATCTGCAAACACAACTCTACAGAGACCAGATGAAGATGCATGCACTAATCTACAATTTTATGGGTTTGTGGCCCACAGAAAGAACATTTCTCAACTAGATTAAATATCAATGGAAGCGAGGAGGATAAGTGGATCTTCACCTGGGCTCGAAAGGCTTCTTTATATTAGTTTTCATGAACCTGGAAGATAGGGATAAGATCTTTGAGGAGGGGAATACTTCCATGCCTCAACAGGACTATACATGCGTCCATGGAAGGAAAACTTCTCCCCGGAAAAAGAAACCTTCAAAAATGTACATGTATGGCTGAGACTTTACTCCTTCCCATTATATTACTGGCTAAATTCCACCTTTGAAGCAATAGGGAACAAACTAGAAAAATATGTGAAGACATCAAAATAAACCCTAAAAGGACGATACACCTCCTATGCAATAATATGCATAGATATGGATGTGTCGCGGGCACTCCCAGAAGCCATAAGCCTGGAATTCATGGGCGAGGAATGGATACAAAACATTGACTATGAGAAGATCCCATTCAGATGCAGGAGATGTCACGAACATGGACACCTAATCAGAGAATGTCTGATGATTAAAAAATAAGAAGCGGAAACCCAAAAATACAACAAGATGAAGATGGGTTTATAAAACCAAACCACAGAAATAGAGTTAACAAGAAACAAAGTAAAACCCCAACAGGGAGAAATCCAAAGGCCAGGAATAAAGAAGAAAGATGGGACAATACCAACAAAGAGGAGGAAGGAGGAAAGGAAAAGACAAAATATAAAGAAGCCAGGGAACAAGAAACAAATGGGGATACAAATAACCCAAGGAAGGAGATGGGACAAGGGGGTAGCACAATTCCTATGGACGGAGAAACCAGAGATACCCCCACCCCCATGCAGGAGGCAGAAGAAGACTCATAACTGACTCCAATAAAGGTATAAATAGAGGATCTTGATCTAAGAGACATTGTGGAAAGGGAAGGAATCAATCTCCCGAACATACTGGAGCAATGGAAAAGGCAAGGCATAGAAAATGTACCAACGGAGCAACTAGATCGCATCCAATACCTGTTCCTCTTAAGAGAGGAAGCCAAATCTAGAGGTCTCAAGCACACACACACACAGATAGGACACCTAGGAATCAAAGCAGGTGAAGGACAACCGCAAATCTCACCCAAGAAGATGAGAATGAAAAAAGGTAGGAAATCAAACAACATATCCCTAGAGGAACTAGGAGCTCTACTGATAAACTCAGATAAGATAAAAAATATCTTTCCCAACTCCCCTCCACATGTTTAAATGAATATTATAACATGGAATATAAGAGGCCTAAACATCCCATGAAAGCAGAGAATTCTTAGAAATAGGCTGAGGAAGGAACAACTTGACCTTTGTTTCATCTAAGAGACAAAATGCACTATAGACAGAATGGAAACAATTAGCAAAAAAAAGTGGAGAAATTACAAGATGTTGGTTGTCAAAGGACAGCAGATGGCAAGAGGAATCCTCACCTTGTGGAATTCACAAGTGATGAACCTAATAGAAATCGAGGCTACCAGGCACACACTTTCAGTTAACATGCAAATCATTGAGGATACAGAGATGCTTCTATGTACTAATGTGTATGGACCCCAGATGCTAGAGGAAAAGAGAAGAATTCTTCTAGACCTAGAAGACCTAAAAACCTACTCCAACAACCTCCACTGGATCTTGGCAGGGGACTTCAACATCATCACATCACTTGTAGAAAAAAAGGAGGCACCAAGAGATTGGATAGAGATGCTAAATAATTCTCAACGTTCATAGACACAACAGAGATGGTGGACATCAGAACCAATAACAGACACTTCACTTGGAACAATAAATGGATAAATCAACATTAGGTTGCGACAAGCCTCGATAGATTCTTAGTGTCAGAATCAATCATTATGCAGTGGTTAACCTTAGATTGCAGCATCCTTCCCTGGTGGGGTTCTGATCACTGGCCGGTCCAACTGGAAGAAGACTTCCCAACCACCCCAAATAATAGACCATTCAGATTTGAGAAATTATGGATTGAACAACCCACCTTCAAGGAGAACATCAACCAGTGGTGGTAGGAGGAATAACTGGAGCAAGGGACATGGATGTTCAAACTATATAACAAACTAAAGTACATCAAATATAATCTCAAGGAGTGGAACAAGGAAATTTTTTGCAATATAAACCAAGAGAAGAAAAATATTGAAGACAGAATGAGAAGAATCCAGGAAGTTTGCATAGTGGAGGGATACACAAAGGACCGAAAAAAGAAAGAGAGCCAAATGACCCAAGAATGCGAAGGAAGATGCCAGCAGGCATAAATTCTATGGCACCAAAAGTATTGAATCATATGGCTAAAGGAAGGAAAGAGGAACACCAAGTTTTTTCATAGAACAACCATTGCCAGAAGAGCCCACAACAAAATCCTAAAAATTAAGGGTCAGGATGGGATCGAGCGAGAATCCCACAAGGAGATTTAAAATACCCTGGTAAGTCACTTCCATGGGATAGCCCAGGAGCCCAACAAAGACCAAACGGAGTCCATCCAGAGATTAACGCAACACATCCCCCATCTAGTCACCGAGGAACATAATAACAACCTAAACAAACCCATATCTAAGGAGGAAATTAATCAAGTGATCCAGGAGATGCCCAATGAGAAAGCCCCAGGTCCAGATGGTTTCACAGTTGAATTCTTCAAATCTTGTTGGGAAGTGGTCAAACAGGATATTAGTGGTGGAGGACTCTAGACGGTTGGCCTCCATCCTAAAAACATTAAATGCCACAATGATTACTCTAATCCCCAAAGAAACTGAATCAAGGACCCCTGATCGCTACAGACCCATAGATTTATGCAATTTGGTTTACAAGATAATCTCTGAAGTCATAGCCAATAGATTGAAACCCCTCCTACCCACATTGATTTCACAAGAATGGGCAGTTTTTGTGGAAGGACGACAAATCATGGACAACATCATCCATGTTCATGAGCTAATCCACACCCTGAAAATCTAGAGGAGAGGGGGGATGATAATACAACTTGACCTAGCAAAAGCCTATGACAAAATTATCTCACACTACATGGTTAAGACTCTGGAAGCCTTTGGTTTCACCCAACATTGGATCAGTTGGATTATCATCCTAGTCTCAGCAACAAGTTTCTCGCTCCTGATAAATGGAGCCCTAGACAAACCCTTATGGCCCACTAGAGGCATCAGACAAGGAGACCCACTATCTGCCTTCCTATTCATCCTGATGATGGAAGGTCTTAGTCGAAGAATAAAAAGTGCAACAACAGCAGGAGAAATAACATGCCTCAAACCTTTCAAAAACTTCCCTACTTCCACACACCAACAGTTCGTGGATGAAACCTTACTCCATGGCATACCCACAACCAAAGAAGAAAAAAATTTCAAAAGTATATTAGACAAGTTTGGGGAAGCCTCAAGAGCCGAGATCAACCATTCCAAATCAATGATCTACTTTTTCAACACCAACCCTACAACCCAAAGGAACCTAGCAAATATTTTGGGCTTTGAGAGCAAAACTCTCCCAACTAAATACTTGGGAATCCCTGACAGATAGAGCTTACAAAATGGAAACTTGGGAAGGAGTACTCAACAAGCTACAGGAGACGGTGAAAAACTGGACGTACATATCCCTCAACCTAGCGGGGAGGCTGGTATTGACCAAGACAGTTCAACAAGCAATTCCAACCTATATGATGTTTGTTTTTCCCACCCCCAAAGGAATACTACAAAAAATAAGGACCATCCAAAGAGAATTCCTATCGCGAGGAGTGAAAACAAAGAAAAAATGGGCCCTAGTGGCTTGGGAGAGGGTTTGCAAGCCAAAATTCAAAGGAGGACTGGGGCTACAAGATCCATAAGTAACCAACAAATCCTATGGGGAGAAACTCTGGTGGCGATGGGTTAAAGAATTTTCTACCCCATGGGAAACCCTTTGGAAGGCCAAGTATGCCCCAGACATAAACAACTAGGACCAAATTCATTTTATGGGCACCAGGGAGGGATCAACCATCTAAAACCTAGCTTGGAGCAACAAGAACTAGGTCCAGACACACAAATTATGGGAAGTAAGGAATGGTAAAACGATCATATTCTGGGAGGATGCCTAGAAACAGGATCCCAAGATGGGAAATCCAAACAAGGAGGAACTCCAACAAGACATGATCATGCAAGGAAAAAAAAACGTCCACCACTATTGGAAGAAAGAAACAGATCGAAGTAGATGGATAATCTGGGACAATCTCAATTCCCAAACTAGCGAACAGACCACAACCATTGCGAGAGAGGTGGAGGAACTGAGGAAAATAAAAATTGAAGTCTTAGATGAAGAAGACTAATTAATATGGGGCCAGAAAAATGGTGGGGAATTAAAATTGAAGGAAGCTTGACATTACATCGTGGACCAAGATCAAGAAGACCTAGCACAACTATGGGATAAGCTCTGGAGTAGCCCTCAGTGGCCAAAAGTAAAAAATTTCAAATGGTTATTACTTCACAACCAAATTCTAACCTAGGAAAACCTAAGGAAAAGGGGCTTCATAGGTCTGTCACGGTGCTGCCTCTATCAAGCTAAGGAAGAAACAAGGAATCATCTCCTTAATGAATGTATCTACACATCAGAGATATGGGACTGGGTGCCAGGTATTTTTCAATAATCCAATAGGACCCGAGGTAACATCTGCCCAACCATCAACAACTAGAATGACAGTTACATTGAAAATGAAGAGGTGAACCTATGTTGGACTCTCATTCTAGGGATGATCATATGGAAAATATGGAAAGAAAGGAACTAGCGCATATTCAAGAATGAAATCCTTTAGGAAATGAAAATCAAAGAAAAAATAATCTCCATGACAAGAGAAACGGTGGAGAGCCGCAACTACAAGAATGGGAAAGTGCAACTTGCAGGTCGGGACTCTAGAGTCCTAGAATATTTTCACCTAAAAGATGGGCGCAACCACACACAAATGGGACGACCACCACAACTCTAACTAAGTGAGTGCAATTGGAATCCCCCTCCAATAGTGTCCCTCAATTTGAATTTCGACGGGGTGGAAAAAGGAAACCCAGGCATGACAAGAATGGGTGGGGTTATTAGGGATAGTGGCAGCAACAAAATCTGGATGTACTTCGGGAGTATGGGAAAGTCAACTAACAATGCAGCGGAATTCGGAGCCCTGGAGATTGGCCTCAAGATTCTAAGCCGTGAAAGGATGACAAACACTATTGTGGAAGGTGAATCCACTCTGGTAATAAACACGGTGAAGAGACTCCAAAATGGCACTAGAGTGGGAAAAGTTCATAGACACTAGCACTTGGCACACTCCCTGCAAAAAATCTAGGAGCATCTGCAAAAGATGAACATAGTGGAGTTGTGTTGGGTAAGGAGGTCAACAAATGGCCTGGTGGATAGAATCACTAATGAAGGGGTTAGAAAGGAAGGATCAGAGTTAGACACCACCTAGAGAAACATCCCAAATGGTCAATTCAGAATAGACTGCAGACAATTAGCAAAAAAAGATCATGATGGAAGCTTAAGTGCGGAAGCTCACATCGAGTGGAGTGGTGTAAGTCTAATAGGTGGGCACGAGGAATCTAAGTAGAATCTTCATGGATAACACCCAATTACAAGTGAAAATGAAGGATCATAGCACACAACAGAAGGGGGTATGACATAAAGGTCACATCAGTAGGAACAAGCACAGGGTTAGTGTAGGGGAAAGTACAAATGGGACTCAGCATGTTGTGAGTGATATAGGACAAAAGATATTACCACACATCAGTAGGGTCACATCCCTTCCAAGAACAGGTATGGGGAAGAGAAAATTTGGTTACATAACGAGAAGGGGAAATGGTCGGTGCAGGGATAATAGAAATATTGTCATGGTCACACATATCGAGACATAGAAAAGGGACGGGAAGGACCAACCCTACGAGCAGACCATAATTGCAAGGATGAGTCTGCATCAGGATAATTTCCATAAGAGGCGAAGCACTAGGAATAAACACAGTTCGATAAAGCACAACAGCAGAAGGCACCAAAAAAACAAGGGCCTGACAATAAGAAACCCCTGGGTAAATAGGAACAAGAGGAGAATTCAGGGAAAGAACCACCACAAGCCAGCCAAGATGGTGTGTATGAAGAAAATGCATGTCAAAAGAAACACCCAAATAGATGAAAATCTAATAAGCCATAGGAAGATTTCAAGGATGGAGCAAGAAGCCCGAGACACCAAGGGCACCTTCCAGACACTATTCGAACCAAAAGGTCAAGCAACCATCACTAGGTGGGAGAAGGAAATCACTTCCAAGAACAAGGGCAAAGCATGGGAGGAACTGATCCAGGAAGTGGACTGGATAACAAACCCAGGGACCACGTAGTTCAGGGAAACCCTCTACCATAAGATGGTAGAGATGGTGTCGCAAACAAATATGTTAATAGGCAAAGTGAGCACATAAAATAAAGATGCCAGCCGGAAGGGTAACAAGGCCCCAAAAAAATTGCTAAAATAAATATTGAGTTGCCTCAGCAACTTGGACACTAGTACAAAATGAATTGCAGAGGACCAAAAGAACCAGAAGGAGAAGCTATAGTGAATGGCTGGCCAAATCCACTTATACTTGTGCTACGTCCATGATATGGGCATCACACTTGCTGATGGGAATGGAGCACTATCCTGGATTAGGAAGACCCACATGGTGGCCAAGAGGGAGGAGGGCAAGGAAAAGGCTAAAGATGGAAAGAAGAATCTCATAATCCTTTACTAGCGTTGGGTAGCCAATGACCAGTGAATATTATTGGGTCAGTCTTAATTGTTGTCTTGTGTTTTTATGGTTTTGTTATGATTAGCTTGTCAAAACTAGATATGATGGGGCTTGACCAGTTTCCCAATATGGCGGTCGAGCCATATCCCTATGCTATCTTAAAGAATGCAACTCTGGAACCCTTGGGCTGTTTTCCTTTCTGGTAGACCAGGGGGGTTCCTCTTTTTGTATATTACTATTTTTTAGTAATACAAATACTCACACTCACCTACAAAAAAAAATGAGATAATACCTTATTATAATGTATTAATGTGCCTATATATGTTGTTACATATTACATATTTATGTATCATTACTTTATTAATATATCATTGCCTTATTAATGCATTATTCTATTATTGTATAAATATTTTATTAATGTATTAATACTTAAAAATAGATTATTATTATTAATAATATATGGATTGTTTTCATTATTACTTTAACAATGTATTATTAATCTTTTACTTTAATCCATTACAAGATACTCATTATGAGTTTTATTCATGTCATTATGAGAATTGAATCTAAGAATCATTCCTCACAACCATCCAAGTTACACCCAATTGACCTTTTACTTTATTATTATATTAATATTAATAATATTTTTATTTTATTATTATATTAATACTTTAACAATTTAGTAATTAATATTATGTAAATTTCTTACTTAATTAATACATTGAGCTTTTAATGCATTAATTAATTAAAACTTTGTTTTATACATTTATGTAAATTAATACTTTAATTTATACATTATATTAATATAATAATGTATTACTACTTTAGTAATGTGTTTATTAAAAATGTATTAATTAATTAATTAATTAAATTAATACATTACAATATACATCAACGTCACTCATACTCATGACCATAAGAAACCATGATTATGGTCCACCAAAATCAACCACAATCATTTTCAATAAATGTACTAATGTATTAATACTTTAATAATATTTTTATTAATGTATTATTACTTTAATAATATTTTTATTAATGTATTATTACTTTAATAATGTATTAATAATGTATTAATTTATTATTGTATTGATGATGATGATGATGATGATGATGATGATGATTAACGTCCATTGAGACAAAAGTGGTCTTTCCTACCTTAAGAGAATAAGTGAATACTTGTGATTCTTTAGAATTTTGTTTATGTGCTCGAAAAGCATTAAGAGAAACTTTCCAAGATCACCATACTTTTGTTGAGTTAAATGGTTAGCAAGGTTGGTAGTGTGACAAATATTTTGAAAATGAGATCTAATATGGGTATAAGCTGGAAAATCTAAGAGAAATTGATTTTCATCTTCAACCTTTTTAGTGTCACAAACGTGACACACTCTTTCATCCCATGGCGTTTTAGGAATTGACCAACTTTGAGTTTCACTATGGAGCTCGTGAGAATTGGTTCTTATCTTAGTAATGCTTATTTGTTTTCTTTACACTTAGCAAAATAGATAGATAATTTTGATCTTCTACATCAGGGTTGATTACATCCTTATAATACCTTAATTTTCTTTTTGCCTCTAACTCTTTATCACACCACATTTTCTCCTTAAATTTTGATTTGACATTTTTTTAATAGTATATTTATTCTACAAAATGGTGTCTTCCATGATTTCTCAATAGTTTATCTAAAACCGGACATCTTTAACAATATATTAGTTAAAAATGTATTATTGTATTAATTAATTCATACATTACACTATTAGTGTATCAATATTTAATATGTTACATTATGCATAATACATTAATACTTTAATTTATATATTACAACAATGTAATAATGTATTGCTAATGTATTAATAGTTTATCATGTTACATTATACATTAATGTAATAATGTATTACTTTATTACTGTATTAATACTTTAGTAATCTATTTTTTAATGCATTTAATGTATTTATTGATATATTTAATGTATTAGCTTATTAGTTTATTATTACATTATCAATGTATTAATCATTTAATTAATGCATTACATTATTAATTTATCAATCATTTAATATGTTACATTAGACACTATTGTAAATTAATACTTTAATTTATAAATGTTTATTATATATTATATTAATGTTATATTACACATCAATGTATGAGTACTTTAATGTATTATATTTACATTAATGTAATACATTATACATTAATGTAATGTATTATTAAATACATTAATAAATTACATTATCAATGTACCAATCATATGTTACATTTATACATTAATATTTTAATACATTTATCTATCAATTAATACTTTAATTTATATGTTTTTTATTATACATTAAATTAATATTTATATATTAAATTAATATAATATTAAATAATTATATTAATTAAATGTATTAATATATTAATGGTTGTTTCCAAGGCTCGTCAACTAGAAATAACCACTTTATAAAATTGGTAGATATACTCCTATTGGAGTCATTTTTCCCCTTTTAAAATTAATAGCCATATCTACCACTTTTATAAAGTGGTTGTTATTAGTTATATGAATAACATAAGAAAAGTTTTAGAAAATAACAAATATAACATCGATTTTAATAACAATTTAAGACAAATATTTATATTAAAATGTACTTTAATAAAAAAAAAAATTAAATGAATAATAATTCTTCACATTACTAAAATATCATAAATTTTCCCATTAAATTAAATTATATATATTTTTAATCATTTAATCTTTAATTCATTAATTATTAAATTATTTTCATTATATTATTAGTATATTAAAACAATTATAAAAATATAGTTAATATAAATATTGTATTATTGGATTTAGAAAGTTTGATTTTAACAACTTAGATGTCATAACAAATATGCTAGCAAACAAAAATATATATAAATTTTATTACTAAAACTTAATTCAATTTAACAATCCATTCATTCATGACCATTGCATTTCCTCTCCATCCAATTAGCTACTTAGTCAACTAGCACCTACTCACCACCCGTTTGCTCATTTCGACTACTATCTCTTGTGATCTTTTAGTAATGAATTATATAGGTAATTATGAGAAGATCAATGCCCCAGTCCTCATATATAAGGGTGGAGCATTAATAGAGAAAATATAATATTTTTTCTATTAATAGATTTATGAAGAGGGTATTAATAGAAAAAATATAATATTGTCTTTAACCCTCGTATATAAGGATGAGAAATATTAATAGATAATATGTTTTCTCTATTAATACCCCACCCTCATAATTAGAAATTTTTGTTTAGACGCAAAGTATTATTGGAAGAATACAACCAACAGTAATTTTAACTGATTTATAAAGGGAGAAACAACATTACGTCACTTGAAGTGTACAATATATCGACATGTTTGGCAGATACTGAAATGAGGAAGGTTCGAAGTAATATACCAGGACCATATTCTACTCTCCTCGCTCCACTCCAGTCTATAATGGTGATGATAATATTCCGTTTTAGTTGGGGGGAGAACAGCCAGAAAATCTACCGAGCCGACCAAACAAGTAAAGTCAAAGTTGTACATTGTACAAATGGACAGCAACTTGTTGAAACATTCATAGAATCTTTAGGTAGGAAGAAGATGGAGACGACTCCAAAGTTTGTGATAAGAAAATACAAATTCTCATACGAATCTACATGTAATGGCTTTAAGATATTGCTATCATTTAAAAATCCAAAGTGTTAGAAGTTGTAAAATACTGCCATAGAGACGATAACAATGAATTTTAGGAGACTAAATCTTGGTTGCTGGTTAATTTCGGAGTGTAAATCTTGGTTGCTGGAGACTAATAAAAGCTGTATGTGACTGCAAAATGTATGTTTGGGACTGCAAGACCAGCTGCATCATGAAATTAGCTGATCTAACGAGTTATATTAGAAAATGAGGTTGGACGATAGAGACACCTGTTGGGAAAATCTCAAAATCTCATGCATCCGTGCACAAATGACAGTACTAGTTCAAGACTTCCATTAAACAGGGGCACGCCTCCTGGCTGCATGTTAAAAAAAATCCTTTCTTGGGCCTATCTTTGTATGATCCTCTGTCTTCGGTCGGTCTGTTAGGCGCTGTTTCTCTTTCAAGGTCTCCAGATACCAGACAGTCCAGGGCATTTGGATGTTGAAATTTGGAATTATTTTGTTTTGGATGTGGAATTATTTCTGTTTCTCTTTCAAGGTCTCCAGATACTCTTTTTGTTTTGGATGTGAGTTTATGATTTGGTGTTAGTAGAACGATCGATGCCTCGTACACAACAATCTGGATAAATGGCCATTTTATTTAATTTCACATCTTTAATCTCCTTCACAGAAAATGTGATATTTTCATTTCCGTCTTTTTTTGTGCGTGTGTGTAACTTTTCTGTCCTTTTAATGTCTTTTCTTTTCTTCTTGAAAATTGGATTAAATAGATTTGTTTGCTTACGCCTCTTTACATAAGACTTCATACGATTTGTGGGATACTCAAATATATTTTTATATATTTTATTTTTTTAATTAAATTGAAATCTATTTTATAGTTATTTTATCTAAAAGTGAAAATGCTGCAGTTAAGATGGTATATATATATATATATATATATATATATATATATTATCAGTTTAAAAATATAAGAGTATATATAATTTCAGATGAAATTTAAATTATTATAAATTTGAGAACTTTTTCTTATATGAAAATAATTAGTGAAATTCATAATATGATATAGATAATTAATTGAAAAAATTGATACCAAAAACTCTAACTTATAATTCATAATGGTTAACCACTTAAACTACCCCTATAAACTTTTAATATATAGAATAATATAATTTAAAATAAAATAAAATTAAACAAAAAAACATCATAATGTTGAGATCATAATATTGAGATGAACACAATAATAAGTCTTCTTCCTCGCACTTAATGAAAGAGGTGAATGGCTCAAAATCCAAATGTTTTTGGCACAAATCATTTAACACAAGTGAAAGTGGTGTGGTGACTAATCAACTTGCACGGGCCAATATCATGTTTCACAATTAAGTTATGATAAGTTTTTTACTATGTCAAAAATTTAATACAAACAAATATTTTTAATAATTAAATTAATTTTAAATTATTAAAACTATGTTATAGTATTAATTTACTATTCTATTACAATGTATTGATATTTTTTTCCAATAATAATGTATTAATATTATTATCTGTTTTTATGTTCCACTTTTAAATAAAAATAATAATACCAATTATATATATATATATATATATATATATATATATATATATATATAATTCATTGTTAAATTTAAAATAAAAGTGTTAATTCATATAGAAAAGCTATTTGGATAAAGACAAAAATATCTCTTACCATTTATATTCGAGGCCTCACATTGTAAAATAAATTTTTATAAATAAAATAATGTGTGTGAATTCATGTGGAAATACTATTTGAAAAAAGACAAAAAGATCTCTTAAACTCATATTGTAAAATAAATTACTATAAATAATAATAATAAAATAAAATAATGTCTCATAAAAATATTTTAAATATTTTAGCATGATATCTCTCCATTTTATTATGAATTATGATATTATTAGATTAAAAAACACACAATCATTATAATAATAATAAAAAAAAAAAAAACATAATTTAAAAAATATTTATAAAAATAATAATTTAAAATATTTTTTTTAATTTCATTATTTAATATTTTTTAGTTTATTTTCATATTTTTATTAATTTAATATTTCAATTTTTTTTTTAAAAATTGGTAAAAAATTTACTTAAAATATATATAGCACAACAGGTTTGTACAAATAAATAATCAATATTCAATATAGTCACATATGTTTCAATATAAAAAGTTAACTATGAAATATATAATATGATTAATATTTAATATTTGAAATTTATATCAAATTTATTGTTCTTAATTAAACTGAAAGCATTTATGTGTAAGTAAAATATTTTCCTATAAAAGTAAATGTACATAGCATAATAAGTTTGTATAGATAAATAATTAGCATGGAATGTCATCACAAAATATGTTTCAATCTAAAAATTATATATAATATGATTAATATATAATATTTTAAATTTATTTTAAATTCTTTTTTATAAGTTATATATAATATGATTAATATATAATATTTAAAATTCTTTTTTATAAGTTATTTAAACATTTCCATTGAATTGACAGAATGTGTTTATATAAAAAAAAATGAAATTTTTAGAAATGTATTGTCAGCCTTCTTCATTTCTAATTGACAGAATGTATTTATATAAAACAATGGAACTTTTTAGAAATGTATTGTCAGACTTTTTTATTTTTAATTCTAGTTGATGCATGATATAAATTTGACGTACGTTTTTGTTAGTCAAGTAATTTTTTTTTATGACTGCTTTCTAAATTGTCTTTTTCATATGAGGTTTTATTTTTATTTATTTTTGTCATTTAAATATTCTATATTACATATTTTTTTTTGGTTAGTTTTCAAAAGCATCACATACATAATATAAAAAAGTATTATCAAATTGCATTTAACATAATATTATCAAATTGAATCATATGGAATACAACATCATTAAAAACATAAACATAAAAGTTTAATAGATTATCTTGATATAGTATCTTGCAAGTAGTTTGAATTTTGAAATGCACCAAATAAAATGCTCCAACTTCTTTCTATACCTCAATTCCACCAAGATCTGAACTTTTTTCTATACATCAATTCAGATATGAATATTCTGTGTACTTAGATTATAAAAATTGTTAACCAGTGAACATAATAAATGAATGTAAAATTTATCATATTTTTTTTATTATTAGTAAAAAAATTCCTCAAATTTAAAAGCAATTTTAAATTTTTAAGTTTTCAAAAAATTGTTTTTATTGAAAATATAACAATTTAATTTAATTTAAATACAAAGTTGAAATTTATAAAATTTATAGAAAGTTTTTAATATAACTGTACATACCTCTCACACACCTACTTTGTTTTGACATAATTCTTAATTGAAATTTATGGAAGTTTTTTCACAAGGATACACATATACATATACTTACAGGTATTTGCAAACATGGTAAATGTCATATTATGGTTATGGTTAAATTTTTAAATTACCTATCAACCTGATAAATGCCATACTATAGTTATAATTAAATTTTTAAATTACCTGTCATTTTAACTTCTCAAATTTAACTTCTAGTAGGATGAATGAAAAGAGAAGCTGGAATCTGTATGGGTAAAACAACATTTGATAAATAGTACGAATTGAAAGTAATATTTCTATTAAAATTTGGTCTTAATTATTAAAATTAATAATTACTCCCAAGATAAAGAGATTTAATGTGGTAGGTGATAACCTTCTAAATAAACCTGCTAGATTAGGAGCTTCTAGATAGTTGACTAGACAATCTAGAACATTGATCGAGTGACGAGAGTTCGATATTTCTCAACACTCTCTAAATCATTCAAAGTCTGTGTGTATATATATGTTTTCGTCATTGCAATCATCGGTGTTTTGAGCTGTATTTGGTATCTGTAGGTCGGCTGTTTTCCACTTTCCATCTATCAATAATCCTTTTTCCATCCTACCATATCCGTCATAACTAGACGTTTTTTAATAATAATATGCATAGACATTTACTATTAAGCAACAACGTTGATTTTTTTTTATAAAAAGATACAACAGATAATGTGCACAGATATTTACTATTAAGGAACGACATAGAATTTTTTTTATAAGAGGATAGAACGACATTGAACTTTTTTATAAGAGCATAGAACAGATAATGTGTAGACATTTACTATTAGGAAACAACATTGGAAATTCTTTTAAAAAACACAACAGTCTTATTTTTGGCTCCACCTACAATCCCACAAGGCAGAGATATCCATTGCAGAATGGAACTCCACAGAAACTACATTTCTACTCAAAGACAGCACTACTGACGTATTAACTGACCATGCAGGTTTGACGTCTTGCGTCCTCCTAAGGACACATATTAAGATAGGTTAACACAACCTAGAAGGAAAACCTGCACAACCTTCTAGGTAAGCCTGGTTCAATAATAATCTCCAAGTATATAAGACATAATAATAGAATTTGAACTTATACCCTGAAAAAACACTAGAAAAGCTGACTACAACTGCAGGACAGCAAGAGATACAATGAGAACGTGATCAAGAAGCCAAGAAATACAGCTCTTTGTGCAATCCACATGCTGTGATATTTTCCAGAAATACGATCTGCTGCTTCAGGACGCACGAAGCTCCCTCTGTTATAGTTGAAGACGACAAAGCGATTCATTATCGTTAATGTAATTCCATGTTGATAAAGAAAGCTGTCAACTAGAAAATTTCGGCGTTCTTCTTGCAGTTGTCTTCCACGTTTGAACAGGTGGAACTGCTGAACAAATTTACGAAAGACGGCGTAAATGACTGTTGCAGAGGAAATGGCAGACCAAATGAGTGGAGTAGTCCACCATCCCTTACTACACCCCGTTGGCCAGGCCTTTATAGAAAAGAGGGAAGTGAGAACCGCTCCCTGGATGGCCACGTAAATATTTAACCACTTGTAAATGTCAGCGCTACGGTTGGCGTAGGCGGCATGCACCAGCGAAATCTGCCTATCCAAATAACCCACAACAACCGAAATATTAATGTCACCCTCCAAGTTGTGTCCGTGGGCACCAATATGTTGATCAGCTGCTTCATCCATTTCCAAGTAGACGGCATCGGTGCTTCCCAAATTGTTGAGTTGATCAGCCATGAGTTTTCGGTGGAACCTAATTAATTTACAGCAAAAAACTAACATTATAACATCCATGTACGCAACAAATACTTGATTATTAATTTTTTTGATGATTTTAAAAACTACCTCTGCATAACAGAATTCTATAATTTTCATTGCTTTGAAGGAAACTCGAAATCCATTCATCTAAGCAAAGATCCAAAGAGTCCACTGATTAATATGAACCAGACGCTGGAAGTTATAAAAAATATCTATAAAAAACAAATTTGTAATGATGATGAAGCATTAGACATACATACAAAACCGATAATATTGAGCAAGGGTGTCTCAAAAGCTGAACCGGACCAGAGGCAATGGAGTGAATCACAAGCTCTTCAAGCTCCATGGCAGGATTTTATAGAAAATATAGGTGAGTATGGTCAATACGCTAACCATGCTTCGCCAGGAAATTTCGTCAGGGCCACGACAAAGGGTTCAAATGACCTTTCGGCGATTGGATAGGCACTAGTGACATAGTGAGAAATCACTTTGGCTTTTCATACAGAGTTCATGGACATATATCATCAATTCAGGTTACGGTCACTAGACTCGTTCATTGCGGGTTTCTACGATGTATTAAAGTAGATATGAAAAATTCTTAGGTCACTATTGTCACAAATTATTTAGTTCATCGGAGAAGAATATTGAAAGTTTGGCAGGGGGAAAATCTCAGTTTACCAAAGAAGATTTTGAAGTTCGGCGAAAGGAGAATTTTCATAGTCTGTTGAAGAAGATTTTGAAGTTCCGTGAAAGGAGAAATTTCATAGTCTGTTGAAGAATATCTTGAAGTTCGATGATGGGAAAAATTTCAGAGTCCTTCAAAGAATATTTTGAGAAGTTTGGCTAAGAGAGAAATTTTGTATTTCACCAATGGAGGAAGAATTTCGAAGTTCAATGAAGAGAGAAATTTTGTAGTTTGTTCATGGACGAATAATTTCAAATATTAGTGATGGAGATCGCTATTTTTGCTAAAAATTCCAAGTCTTGAAAAAATTGTAAAAAAAATGAGAAAATGTAAAAAAAACACAGTTGAAAATTCCATATTGATGTACAATTTGACTAGAGCATGGCATCACCAATTTGAAAATTGTTCTGTACTCAAAATCATCATGAATACTATATGAAATCAATATATAAATACATAATGGCCTCTCAACTAGATTGCAGCAGCAAGAAAAGATAAAATTGAGTGAAAATGAAAATATTAAAAAACTTAGTTGTAACGTTTAGCTCGCAACTCATAATGAGGCACCTCTCAACTAGATTGCAGCAGCAAGAAAAGATAAAAATGAGTGAAAATGAAAATATTAAAAAACTTAGTTGTAACTTTTAACTCGCAACTCATAATGAGGGACCTCTCAACTAGATTGCAGCAGCAAGAAAAGATAAAATTGAGTGAAAATGAAAATATTAAAAAACTTAGTTGTAACTTTTAGCTCGCAACTCATAATGATGCACTAGTATAGTTGTTGGAAAGCTAAGTCAAAACAGACTGTGTAACAGATTATGTCTAAAGGATAAAAAATTCTATTAGGCTAATTAAGGAAAATATTTATAATATGCACAAATTATAATAAATAATTGTTGTATGCATATTTTGTAGAATTAGAGGTACAAGTTTATGGGTCATAAATGAGTACTAAAAAGATGGTGTATGCACAAGGTTCATACATTCATGGATATGAAATCATAGATCTAAATATCATCTTGGGAAATGCATAAAAAAATTTAAGATGCATAGAAAAAAGGTAAAATAAAGTTGGTTGAGACAACAAAAATATTGAAGAGGGAAGTGTAAAAATACATAGAAGATAATGAAAGGTTGATAAGAACTCATGAATAGAATAACCAAACTAATACCAAGCTACTACATAGTCTGAACAATTTGCAAAGAAAAATTCACAAAGATTCGAATACAAGACATGTAGCCATTATCAAGGCATATATATCATAAGAAGAGGGATCATTATAGAGGGTATAGGAACTCGAGAAGTGTTAGTAGTGATCATCATTTGCCTAGAAATTTAGCTAGAATAGCACATGAAGTATGTCTCCTCTCATAAATCAGAGGAGAAGGTTGAGATGGATAGTTTACAAGGAGATCTCAAGAAGATCAAGCCACCAATTTTTGATAAGGAGCATAAGAATGGTGAATATGTATAATCCTAGTTCTTGGGCATGGGAAAATATTTTCAACTTCAAAACTATTCATCAAATCTAGAAGCAATGATTTCCCTAAATCTTTTTAAAGGGAAAGCATCAATGTGGTTAAACCAATTGAAGCAAATCAAACATATTGAGGACAAGATAATATATTGGAAATATTTCCATAATTACTTCCAAAAGTAATATTTGTTAGAGAATCACTATGAAAAGAATATGTAATAATTCCTTTAAGAGCATTACCATGACAAGAAGATGCAAGAATTTTCTTGAGAGCATTACTATGACAAGAACATGCAAGAATTATTTTCAAAGAATTACTATGACAAGAAGATCAAAGAATTCTTTGAGCTTAAGCTAGGAACCATGATTATCCAAGAGTATGAGGGGAAATTCTTGGAGCTTTTGAAGTATGTGGACTTCATCAAGGATGAGAAGGTGAAAATTCAAATCCTATTGAGTGGGTTGCCATCATTTTGTAAGGATAAAGTCCAATTTGATGATACCAAGACTTTGGAGGAAGCCATGAGCAAGGCCAAATATTTGTATGAACAGAACAAGGGAAGGCCAGTTGTTCAAAAAGTCTCAGATGACACTAAGAAGGGAAATATGGATTATAGGAAGAAAGTATTTAAGACTATTTCTTCAAGAATAGCTCTCACTAATATCAAGAAGGGTATCCAATAGAATGTGAGTCTAATATGATATATTCCTTGTGGAAGAGGCCAAGACAACAACCCATAAAGTGTTAGGGATGTGAGGGAGACCACATTATAAATATTGTCCTCGCAAGGGAGATAGGATAAGGATTGTACATAACATATAGGAATATAATATAGTGAAAGATATGGGAAAAAACATGCAGAGGATTTATGTTGCTTTGGACAAAAAATAAGAATTTGTTGATTATATTGCTAGTCATAGCTATATAGATCTTAATCTCGTTGAAATATTCAAATTGAAGGTATTTAGTCATGAAAAATTTTGTTTTGTTCAAATAGGCATTGGAGCCAAGAGAAGAATCAATAATATTGTGATGGATTTCCTCGTGAACATGAATGGAGTCAACACAAAGCTATATTTAAAAATCATACCACTTGGGTTATATGATTTTTTGATTGGTATGGATTGGTTTGAAAAGAATAATGTTGTCCTAGATTGTTACAACAAGGATTTCACATGCATTGATGAGGAAGGTAATTGAAGAATAGTTCAAGGTATTCTAAGGCCTATATATGTTAGAAATATTTGAGCATTGCAGCTAAAAGGAATTTTTAGAAAAGGGTGCCCAATATATGCAAGTTATATATGGAATATATATCCAAGGATAAGGTACCAAGTTTTGAAGATTATCCATAACTAAAATAATATGAAGATGTGTTTGCAGAATTGTCAGGATTTCCACCCAAGAGAGACTTTGATTTCTCTATTCACTTGATGCCTAGAGCTACTCCAATATCCAAGAATCCCTATAGAATGAGCACAATGGAACTAAATGAATTGAAAATTCACTAGAATTGTTTTTTGAATAAGGGGTACATACACCCGAGTGTCTCACCTGGGGTGCCCTAGTTCTTTTTCTAAGAAAAAGGATGGAACCATGAGGTTTCACATTGATTTCAAACAACCAAATAAGGTTACTATAGAGAACAAGTATCCTCTATCTAGAATCAATGATATTTTTATCAACTAAAAGGAGAAATGATATTTTCCAATATTGACATGAGGTTGGGTTACCATAAAGTGAGAATAAGAGAAGAAGATACCAACAAGATAGACTTATGAACAAGGTATGGCTAGATTTCTTCAGATATTAGCTAGACTTATTGGATGATATTATTATCTACTCCAAGACAGAGGAGGAACATGTACAAAATTTAAGAATGGTGCTACAAGTCTTATAAGAGAACCAATTGTATGCACAGTTGCGAATGTGCACTTTATATCAAAACGAAATCCACTATTTTGGCCATATTATCTAAGAGGAGGGCTTAATAGTGGATCTAGAAAAGATTGAATCAATTAGAAGTTGGCCAACACAAAGGAACATTTAAGAAGTGAGACCATTTATGGATCTAAATGGTTACTATAGGATATTCATTGAAGGTTTCTCCAATATATTATATCTAATTACTTCATTACAAAATAAATAAATAAAATTTGAATAGACCACCAAGTGTGAAGAGAATTTCTAGCACCTAAAGAAATTATTAACAAGTGCACTTATTTTAAAGATTTCATATATCGAAATGAGGATTTTGTTTTGTGCACAGATGCATTTAAAATACTTGGTGGAGCCCTTACCCAAAATTTGCATGTCATTTGTTATGAATCTAAGAAATGTGATGCCCATAAAGAAATTATTCTACCTATGACTTGGAGATTGCAACTATTTTTCATGTGCTGAAAATGTGGAGGAATTTTTTGATGGGTGGAAAATTTGAATTAAGGATAGACCATAGTGGTATGAAATATTTTTTTGAGAAACCAACAATAAATTATAGACAAACTATATGACAAGAATTTCTCGGCAAATACAACTTTGAAATCAAGCACATCAAGGGAAAAGAGAGTGAAGTGGTTGATGAAATTAGTATAAGAGTACATGAAATGCATTATACAACCATTAGTATGTACAATTCATACTTAAAAACTATAATTTTAGTAGTTGTGACATCATATCAACATTATGTGCAATTTAAAGAAGGCTTACAACAGGGTAATGTACAACAAATTAAAGACTACATGTTGGAAGAGGATTGAAACCTCTTATATAGGAACAAGGTGTATGTTCCTAATTATTAGAAATTGGGAAATTTAGTGATGAGAGAGAAATGTAACATGAGAGTAAAGATATAATAGGTGAAACGTTTCCATTTTCCATCAACACGTCATACAAAGGGAAATGGATTCCCCAACATCATTCATCATGTTCGGACAATGTTTCATCTTGTCATCCCTTAGGGATCAAGATGCAAAGGGTTGAAACCTCAATAGATTCATTTCCATGTGTAAAGGAGTAACAATAGGCCAATGGAGGGAGAAGTGGAATTAGTAGAGATCTAAGATTTCAAATCCTCATCTTGGAAGAATTGTTTGGAGATTTCTT
>ML783563.1:229729-249563 GCA_009831015.1 Picea engelmannii | reverse complement strand
TATTTTACAAGATTTTATAATTCAGTGAAATATTCGCCAATATTTTACAAGATTATATAATTGACTAAAATATTCGCCAAAAAATTATATATACATTTTATATTATTGATAAAATAGCCCTCAATTTTTCCTATGTATCATGTAGATTCGCCCATTTATTATACATATAAATTTAGGGGGTTCTTAAAATCACCCCTGCTATTAACGAACAGCGTTAAATTTCTTTATAAAAAGATACAACAGATAATGTGCACAGATATTTACTATTAAGGAACGACATTGAATTTTTTTATAAGAGGATAGAACAGATAATATACAAACATTTACTATTACGAAACAACATTGGAAATTCTTTTAAAAAGATACAACAGTCTTATTTTTTGCTCCACCTACAATCCCACAAGGCAGAGATATCCATTGCAGAATGGAACTCCACAGAAACTACATTTCTACTCAAAGACAGAACTACTAAAAACGGCGTATTAAGTGACCATGCAGGTTTGACATCTTGCGTCACACAAATTTACGAAAAACGGCGTAAATGACTGTTGCAGAGGTAATGGCAGACAAAATGAGTGGAGTAGTCCACCATCCCTTACTACACCCCGTTGGCCAGGCCTTTATAGAAAAGAGGGAAGTGAGAACCGCTCCCTGAATGGCCACGTAAATATTTAACCACTTGTATATGTCAGCGCTACGGTTTGCGTAGGCGGCATGCACCAGCGAAATCTGCCGATCCAAATAACCCACAACAACGGAAATATTAATGTCACACTCCAAGTTATGTCCGTGGGCACTAATATCTTGATCAGCTGCTTCAGCCATTTCCACATAGACGGCATCGGTGCTTCCCAAATTGTTGAGTTGATCAACCATGAGTTTTCCGTGGAACCTAATTTAATTTACAGCAAAAAACTAACATTATAACATCCATGTACGCAACACATATTTGATTATTAATTTTTTTGATAAAAGAATTCTACAATTTTCATTGCTTTGCAGGAAACTCGAAATCCATTCATCTAAGCAAAGATCCAAAGAGTCCACTGATTAATATCAACCAGACGCTGGAAGTTATAAAAAATATCTATGAAAAACAAATTTGCAATGATGACGAAGCATTAGACATACATACAAAAGCGATTATATTGAGAAAGGGTGTCTCAAAAGTTGAACCGGACCAGAGGCAACAGAGTGAATCACAAGCTCTTCAAGCTCCACGGCAGGATTTTATAGAAAATATAGGTGAGTATGGTCAATACGCTAACCATGCTTCGCCAGTAAATTTCCTCAGGGCCACGACAAAGGGTTCAAATGACCTTTCGGCAATTGGTTCAACGAGTGAGATAGTGAGAAATCACTTTGGCTTTTCTTACGGAGTTCATGAACATATATCATCAATTCAGGTTACGGTAACTAGACTCGTTCATTGCGGGTCTCTTCGATGTATTAAAGTAGATTTTGAAGTTTAACGATATTTTATGTTACATGAAATTCTTTATATAATTTTTGCAAATTAAGTATTTGTTCTTTGCTTTGCTATTATATTATATGGTGTGTTAATTTGCATAACATTAATTAGGGTTGGTAAGAGCGGGAACTGTATAGAATCAGGAAATTTGGAAACTGATTTTGGGTGCAAACTAGGAATTGCTTCCGATAATGAGGTATAGGTGGTAACCGCTTATAAACGGTTGCAAATTCTTAAAGAACATGGTGCAAAGAAGGTAATGGTAATGGCATGGCATGGCAGTAAAAATATTGAGAATTCTTTTAAGTTGCAAACCTTTTAGCAAACAAAGAAGTGGGTATGAATGATTATTTAATGAAAGTTAAAAGTGGTGTTATTTTTCTCATAATTTCATAATTCTCTTTATTTTTTTATGCATTTATTAAATACAATGTAGGTCTCATGCATCTAAAAAGTGCCAATGGAGTAGAACCCGCACACACAAGAATGCATGTCTGTAATTAGAAACCTGCACGTTCCTAACAAAATTGCACGCATGTTCCTAAAAGTGTGTGCACTCTTAAAAACACAAGCACATATGTGTGCATACTTTTGTGAAAAAAATATTTTTCCAAATGTATACCCTCCACCTCCAAGTGGGACTGTTAATGACATTAGAGGATTTGGGTATGAAGTATGGGTACCAAGGTACTTGACAGGGTAAAGGAGGGAAACTTGGGCCTTAGTCCATAGAGGTTGCTTCTAAGTATCAAGATTCCTAGACCAACACCTCAAACCACTAGATATTTAGAAGTGGAAGTGTGTGCATGGCTAGATATTTTGACCACTAGGTATGAGTCTAAAGGCCTTTAACATGGTCACAGGAGGAAGCATGGTAATTGGAACCTAAACTAATATTTTTTGAATACATGGCTATGAAAAAACCTCGAACCACCAAACGATATCGCTAGAAGGTTATCCCTTCCTTTGAATAATGATACAGGTGCCATTACTGGATTTTTGATACTAGAGGTACATGATTCTTTGCACCCTAGACCTTTTTGAAGGGGGAAACCTAGGCCTTACACCATAAAAGAAGCTTCTAAGAATCAAGGTTCAAGAACAATACCTTGATCCACTACACATGAACTCTTAAGCATATCCTTACGATTAAGTGGGGATATTGATTATATTATAAATTTTTTAGAACTAGATATGGGCCTCAATGTCTTGGATATGGTTAGGGTGGGGGAACCCAGGTTTTAGGCCATAATAAAGATTATAAGAAATAATAATAAATAAAGACATGACCTTCGAAGGGGATATTTGGATTCTGAGTGGAGTTATGTGCACCATTATTGTAACACACTAGTTTTTATCCCTAGATTATTAATGTATGTTTGTAAATATAATGAATGGCAGAGAGCCAAGTGATGTAATATGTAAACATTGTACATTGAAAAATAATAAAATAAAATGCATCAATGGTTGCACATGAATAAGGATAGAATCATGGGGGGTTATGATTTCAAAAGAGAGGGGGTTGAAAGGGGATCCAAGAGGAAACTCCACATGCCTAGAGTCCTACGTCACCTTCATAAAACATTTTTTCTCTTTCCTAAAAGTAATTTGTCATTTCCATATAATCCTCCTTTGACTTATTAAAATCAATCACTAAATGCATGTGTGAGGTTGGTGGAAGAGTCATCTCACCCAGTTATTGAAGCATGGGATAAGTACATTGATGATGGGAATTATATCACTAAATGCATGTAATAGGTTGGATGAGAGCGTCAACTCACCTAGTTATTGAAGCATGGGTTGAGTACAATCTTTCTAGAGAATTGTGAGAGTCAAGAGTGTATGCAAGTAAAGGAAAAGGAAATTCGAATAGGAGGGGAGAATAGAGTTTAAAACTCTGAAGAAGAGAGCGAAAAGTGATTTTTGTGCTAGGAAAATGGAGGCATCCATAGTAGGTTTGGAAGAAAGGTTGTTGAAGCTAGTAATAATGCTAAGGATGAGGCTTCCATGCATGTAACTAAATTTCTGTTGAGAAATTACATAAAAGATCACGTGTAAATGTTGGTATGAGAACTTCTGTTACAACAGAATTTCTTGGATCCCCCAACTAAGAGTTTCTAGTTGGTCTATGCTCAATCCCTAGAGGGGATGGAGATTGTCTAAGGTACAACGATGTAAAGAAGGAAATTTCATCCCTTGGGTTGTGTAGCATGATGGAGAAGAGATCTAAGTGGTTGGAATTGTTTAGGAGTCATGTCATTGTGTTTTCACTAAGTATTGGGTTGTTTATGTGTATTGTATACACCCATAGGATCTTGTTCATTCTTGTGGGCTCATAGCCCCAGCCAAGGGTGTCCTATTGCAGAGAGAATTAGTTCAACAAAAACCTATGGTTGGGTGGAACATCCAAAATCTACATATGATAGTGTAAATGTTCATAAAAATAAGTGTTCCATTCACTCTTAATTTATTGTTCAATGTTTTGTTTAATTTATGCATTTAAATGTGGTGTATGCTTGAGGAAGATCTGTAAAAAAAATTATGGTTATTTTCATAAGTATATTCATCATGCTATGAGCATGCATTTTTAAATTTGTATTAGAATTGTATCATATTGATTTCGTCTAGTGTTGTTCCCAAAATGGCATCTAGGTATGTCAAAGAGTGGTATCAAAGTGATAGTTTCAACATTGGACCCACATGGGAGAAAGACTAGTGTGAATTTGATAATTTCATTATAGCATATTTTTAATCTACATTGAATTTGGGGAATTTTTTTAAATGGGAGAGAAATCCCCAAATTTTTTAGCAAATTTAGGTTGAATTTTCACTTAGAGTATTCTAAGAGATGATTAATTGTGTCGATGTACAAGTTGTATAATTAAGTTTGTCCTCGAAGGTCGAATTTGACGCTTTCATGGTGGTTGTGAAGTTTAGCAAAATTAATGGCCCAAATCACATTGGATCTTCATATCAATGGTATAGATTTATCTTGGATTTGGAAAAAAAAATCAAAGTTAAATGAGTTCATTGATATGAAGAATTCTTAGGTCACTATTGTCACAAATTATTTAGTTCACCAAAGAAGAATATCAAAAGTTTGGCAAGGAGGAAAATCTTAGTCCACCAAACAAGATTTTGAAGTTCAGTGAAAGGAGAAATTTCATAGTATGTTGAAGAATATCTTGAAGTTTGATGATGGGAAAATTTTCATAGTCCTTCAAAGAATATTTTGAAGTTTGGTGAAGAGAGAAATTTTGTATTTCATCAATGGAGGAAGAATTTAAAAGTTCAATGAAGAAATAAATTTTGTAGTTTGCTCATGGAGGAATAATTTCAAATATCAGTGATGGAGGAAATTTGTAGTTCACTTATGGAGGAAGAATTTCAAAGTTCAGTGATGGAGGAAAATTTTAGTTCGTCTAAAGCCAAATTTTTCAAATCATCAACACACAAAAATGTTGGTTCATTGATGCACAAAATTTTTGGCTCAGTGAAAAATGAAATTTGAATTTCATCAAAGCATAATTTTTTAGGTTCATTAAGAGACGAATTTTTAAGACTATCGAAGAGCCAATTTTTTAAGTTTGCCAAGAAACGAATTTTGAAGTTTGTTGATGAGCCAATTTTGTTTGTTCGCTAAGAGACAAAATTTGAAGTTCATTAAAGGACAATTCTTGAAGTTTGTGGAGAGATAAATTTTGAAGATTGACGAAGAGACAATTTTTGGAAGTTCGTTGATGAGACAAATTTGGAGGTTCATGGATAGAAGAAATATTTGGTTCACTAATGGAAGAATTATTTCTCTTGTCGAAGAGGATAGTGATATGGACACATCAAGGGATGATAGGTCGACATTGGTAGCCATGTGCCATGCCATGTCAGGAAGATGATGGTAAAAAAAATAAACTCTGGAGACAAAATCTTGTTTTGGACATTACAGGAGCAAGAAAACTTGACATATAATGTAATTTAAGGGGTAAGTCCAAAATGATAAGAACTAAAAAAGTGCTAGTGAGGGCCACTAGCCAATTCTACTATAGTTTTCCATAAATTGCATATCAGTTTTTTTCTTAAGAACAAGATGTTACTCCTTGAGAGACGATATGTTGATAATCGAATTTTTAGAGAGAGCAATGGAAGAGTACATGGAGAAACACAATGAAAAAAATCAAACATTTTCGAATGAATATGCAGAAATAGGACAAAATCCACTATTCTGAGACTTTTTGGTTATTTTAATATTTTAAGAGGATGAAAAGGGACCCTAGATAAAAAAATATGGAAAATTTCATTTACTTGACATTTTAACTCTTCAATAATATGGAAAACATTGTCTTATTGAATTTTTTCCAATTAAGCTCTGTTTGGGAAATAGCATTTTTTGCTAAAAATTCCAAGTGTAGAGAAAATGTAACAAAAGCACAGTTGAAAATTCCATATTGATGTAGAATTTTACTCTAGCATCATATCACCAATTTGAAAGTTGTTGTGTACTCAAAATCATGAATATTATCTTCACCCTATATATATATATATATATAATGTTGTTCCTAACATATTTTATCTACAAGTGGAAAAAAGATGGCCTCTCAACTAGATTGCACCAGCAAGAAAAGGTAAAATTGAGTAAAAATGGAAATTTTAAAAAAGATGTAACTTTTAGCTCGGAACGAATAATGAGGCGCAAGTATAGTTGTTGGAAAGCTAAGTGAAAAAAGATTAAGTCTAAAGAATAAAAAATTCTATTAGAGAATTAGTGTTCTTCATAAATTGATATCAAGGACCTGTAACCTAATTAATGAAAATATTTACAATCTGCAGAATTTTAGATCATCTTGGGAAATGCATAAACAAAATCTAACATGCATAAAAAAATGGTAGAATCAGTAGAGTTGGTTGAGACAATGAAAATATTGAAGAGGGAAGTGCAAAGATACATAGCAGATAATGAAAGGTTGATAATAACACACGAATATTATTACCACACTAATACCAAGCTAGTACATAGTCTGAACAATTTGCAAAGGAAAATTCACAAAGAGTCCAATACAAGACATGCAATCGGTGTAGGGAATTAGCAAAGCATAGATCTCATGATAAGAGGGATGATTGTAGAGGGTATAGAAACTCAATAAGTGTTAGTAGTCATCATTATTTGCCTATAAATTTAGCTCTAAGAGCACATGCAGAATTAGGAAGCATCCCAAGTATGTCTCATGTCAGACATCAGAGGAGAAGGTCTCAAATGGATAGTTTATAAGGAGATCTCAATAAGATCAAGCCACCAATGTTTGATAAGGAGCATAAGAAGGGTGAATATGTAGAATCCTAGTTGTTGGGCATGAGAAAATATTTTCAAATTCACAACTATTCATCAAATCTAGAAGCAAGGATTTCCCTATATCATTTTCACAGGAAGGCATCAATGTGGTGGGACCAATTGAAGAAAATCAAACATATTGAGGAGAAGAGAATTTATTGGAAATAGTTCCAGCATTAATTCCAACAATAATACTTGTTATAACATTACTATGAAAATAATATGTAATAATTCCTTTAAGATAATTACGATGACAAGAAGATGCAAGAATTTTCTTCAGAGAATTACTATGACAAGAACATGCAGGAATTATTTTCAAAGAATTACTATGACAAGAAGATGAAAGAATTATTTGAGCTTAAGCTAGGAACCATGACTATAAAAGAGTATGAGTGGAAATTCTTGGAGCTTTTGAGTTATGTGGACTTCATCAAGGATGAGAAGGTGAACATTCAAAGACTATTGAGTGGGTTTCCATCATTCTGCAAGGAAAAAATTCAATTTAATGATCCCAAGACTTTGCAGGAAGCCATGAGAAAGGCCAAATATTTGTATGAGGAGAAAAAGGGAAGGCCGGTTGTTAAAAAAGACTTGGATGATAATAAGAAGGGAAATATGGATTAGAGGAAGAAATTGTTTAAGACATATTTCTTCTAGAATAGATCTCAAGAATATCAACAAGGGTATCCAATAGAAAGTGAGCCTAAGATGATATATTCCTTGAGGAAGAGTCCAAGACAACAACCCATAAAGTGTTGGGGATGTGAAGGATACCACATTATAAATATTGTCTTCATAATGGAGATAGGATAAGGATTGTGCATGACATATAGGAAGATAATATAGTGGAAGATATGGGAAAAATCGTGTCAAGATTTTATGCATCATTGGACAAAAAACAAGAAGACTATCAATCCCACATGATTGAGGTGGAAGGTAAGATTGATAATCAACCCATAGATATTTCTATTGATTATGGAGCTAGTCATAGCTATATAGATCCTAATCTGGTTGAAAGATTCAAGTTGACGGTATTTAGTCATGAAAAGTTTTATTTGGTTCAACTAGGCACTAGAACCAAGAGAAGAATCAATAAGATTGTCATGGATTGCCCCGTGAACATGAATGGATTCAACACGAAGGTATACTTACACATAATACCACTTGGTTTATATGAGTGTTTGATTGGTATGGATTGGTTGGACAAGAATCATGTTGTCCTAGATTGTTAGAACAAGGATTTAACATGCCTTGATGAGGAAGGTAATTCAAGAATAGTTCAAGGTATTCTAAGGCCTATATCTACGAGAAAGATTTCAGCATTGCAAGTAAAAGGAATTTTTAGAAAGGGTGCCAAATATATGCAGTGTATATGGAAGATATATCCAAGGATAAGGTGCCAAGTTTTGAATATTACCCATACCTAAAATAATATGAAGATGTGTTTGCAGAATTGTCAGGATTGCCACCCAAGAGAGACATTGATTTCTCTATTCACTTGATGCATGGAGATACTCCAATATTCAAGACTCTGTATAGAATGAGCACAATCAAGCTAGATGAATTGAAAATTCACTAGAAAGTTGTTGAAGAAGGGGTACATACACCTGACTGTCACCTGGGGGTGCCCTAGTTCCTTTTCTAAAGAAAAAGGATGGAACCCTGAGGTTGTACATTGATTTCAAACAACTAAATAGGTTACTATAGAGAACAATTATATGTTAGGTATGTGTTATATTCTTTGCATGAGTAGTAGTGTCTGAGCATTTTTGTTGGGTCCGCAGGGGGGTTAGAGGGGGGTCGTTAGGCGCCCCCTTGGGGGGTACAGGGGGGTGAAGCCCCCGACGCGGGGGTTCGGGGGAAGCATCCCCCCAAAAAAAATCTTCCTTGGGAAACATGCCACTTGCCTCGGGAAACATGTCACGTATTTAGGTGGTTTTTCGGCACATGGTTTTTTGCCGATGGTTTTCTATTTCCGGTTAAGGAATTAGGGTTTTGGACTAATCCAGGTCATTGGGTTAGGGTTTTATATGCCGCTAGCTCATATATGTATATTGTATTGTAAACAATGTATCACAATGAATGAATATAGAATATGTTGGTTTCCCTGGTTTGGGTTTCCAGGGGAAAAATCTCTGTGTAATGTTTGTATTTTCCATTGTATATTTTCTGTTCTTTTACTGAAAATCTATTTGCAGTAGATATTGTACAAGGTTAAAATCTACATTTGGTATCAGAGCTTTATTGGCTTTACGGGGACGCCTTTGTGGTCAAGGGTTTGGCTCGAGATTGTGATAAGCCTTGTTACAGTGGGAGATCTATGGTATTGATTTTTCAGGTGAAAAGAAATGGAAAGCAATTCGAAGATGGATATCGAGAAGTTTAATGGGAAAATTTTTGAGTTGTGGAAGCTCAAGATGGAATATCTGTTGGTGGAAATATATCAGTGGATCGTGGTATATCCAGGTACTGCACCTACAGGAACTTCAGCAGATGACTGGAAAGAGTTGGATCAGAAGGCAAAGAGCACAATCTGACTATGTCTCTCTGATTCAGTATTACTGAATGTGTCATAGGAAGCTACAAGCAAGGATTTATGACAAAAGTTGGGGAATTTGTATTAGTCTAAGTCCCTAGTGAATAAACTATTCCTGAGAAAGAAGTTGTATAACCTGAGGATGAGAGATGGAGACTCGGTGGAAGAGAATTTGAATGCCTTCAATATTGTGGTAAGTCAGTTAGTATCTGTTGAGATTAAAATATCAGATGAAGATAAATGTATCAGTTTATTGTGTTCTTTACCAGACTCGTGGGATAGTCTGGTTGTGGCCATAAGTAGTAATACAACTTCCTTGAAGTTTGAGGAAGTGGTCTCATCATTGTTGTCAGAGGAGATGAGATGGAAGAATATGGAAGGACATAGCACAGACACATTATTTGCAAGAAGACATTCTTAGGAAAGAAATAGATCTAATTTCTCAAGTGGGAGATCTAATTCTAAGGGTATATCTAAATCTCTCAGAGAGTTTGTAAGGGTATGTTGGAGATGTGGAAAATAAGGTCACTACAAGAAGCAGTGTAGATCCAAAGTTGAGAAAAATAAGGGATCTAAAGAATCTCCTTCTACAGAAGAAAAGACCTCCAAGGAAGAAGGAGGGGATGTGTACTTGGCATCTTCAAGCACACATGCAGATCATGAGGCATGGTTGGTTGACTCTGGTGCATCCTTTGATATGACTCCCCACAGGGAGTGGTTCTAGGAATATGAAAGGTATGATGGAGGTAATATTTTCTTAGGTAATGATTCGACAACCATATTCACAGGACAAGGACAAGTCAAGTTGAGGCTTAGAGATGGAAGGATTAGAACACTGCTTGGTGTTCTGCACATCCTAGGTTTGGCCAAAATTTTGATTTTTGTAAGCAAAATGGACGATGCAGGGGTAAAAACAATATTTGAAAAGGAAACCTACAGGATGGTTTGAGGAACAATGGTGTTGTTGAAGGGAGTTCGGTTTGGAACTCTGTATAAGCTTTAAGGAAGGACTATTAGTGATGGGTGTAATAGTTCCATTGTTCCTGATATTGGAGTCGAAGAAGAAAGAACTCCTACAGTCTTTGGAGAAAAGGTTATGTTGTGGCATCAAATACTGGGGCATATCGGAGAGAAGGGTCTTCGACTACTACACCGTAAAGGTATGGTTGAAGGTATGTCTAACTGATCTCTGGAATTTGATTTATGTGAACATTGTCTATATGTGAAGGAGAATCAGGTAAGAATCCCCCATCTAGTCACCGAGGAACATAATAACAACCTAAACAAACCCATAGCTAAGGAGGAAATTGATCAAGTGATCCAGGAGATGCCCAAAGAGAAAGCCCCAGGTCTAGATGGTTTCACAATGGAATTCTTCAAAGCTTGTTGGGAAGTGGTCAAACACGATATTGGTGGTGGAGGACTCTAGACGGTTGGCCTCCATCCTAAAATCATTAAATTCCACAATGATTACTCTAATCCCCAAAGAAAATGAAGCAAGGATCCATGATCGCTATAGACCCATAGCTTTATGCAATGTGGTTTACAATATAATCTCTAAAGTCATAGCTAATAGATTAATATTTTCACCTAAAAGATGGGCACAACCACACACAAATAGGACGATCACCGTAACTCCAACTAGGTGAGCGCAACTGGAATCCCCCTCCAACAACATCCCTCAAGTTGAATTTCGACGGGGAAGAAAAAGGAAACCTAGGCATGACAAGAATGGGTGGGGTTATCAGGGATAGTGGTGGCAACAAAATCCAGATGTACGCCGGGAGTATGGGAATGTCAACTAATAATGCAGTGGAATTCATATCCCTGGAGATTGGCCTCGAGATTCTAAGCCGTGAAAGAATGACAAACACTATTGTGGAAGGTGACTCCACTCTGGTAATAAACATGGTGAAGAGACTCCAAAATGGCACCAGAGTGGGCAAAGTTCATAGACACTAGCGCTTGGCACACTCCCTGCAAAAAATCCAGGAGCATCTGCAAAAGATGAACACAGTGGAGTTGCGCTGGGTATGCAGGTCAGTGAATGGCCTGGTGCATAGAATCGCTAATGAAGGGGTTAGAAAGGAAGGATCAGAGTTAGACACCACCTAGAGAAATATCCCAAATGGTCAATTCAGAATAGACTGCAGACAACTAGCGACAAAAGACCGTGATGGAAGCTTAAGTACGGAAGGTCACATCGAGCGGAGTGGTGTAAGTCTAATAGGCGAGCATGACAAATCTAAGAAAAATCTTCATGGCCAACACCCAATTACAAGTGAAAATGCGGGATCAGAGAACACAACAGATGGGGGTACGACATAAAGGTCACATCAGTAGGAATAAGCGTAGGTTTAGTGTAGGGGAAAGTACAAATTGGACTCAACAGGTCATGAGTGACGTAGGACAAAAGATATTCCCACACACCAGTAGGGTCACATCCCTTCCAAGAACAGGTACGGGGAAGAGAAAGTTTTGTTACATACCGAGAAGGGGAAGTGGTCGGTGCATGGATAATAGATAGACTGTCATGGTCACACATACCGAGACATAGAAAAAGGATGGGAAGGACCACCCCTACGATCAGACCATAATTGCAAGGAAGAGTCTACAGTAGGATAATTTCCATAAGAGGCAAAGCACTAGGAATAGACGCGGTTCGATAAAGCGCAACAACATAAGCCACCAAAAAAACAAGGGCCCGACAAGAAGGAACCCCTGGGTAGATAGGAACAAGAGGAGAATTTAGGGAAAGAACCACCACAAGCCAGCCAAGATGGTGTGTATGAAGAAAACGTATGTCAAAAGAAACACCCAAATGGATGAAAATCTAATAATCCGTAGGAAGATTTCAAGGATGGAGCAAGAAGCCCCAAGGGCACCTTCCAGGTGTTGTTCGAACCGAAAGGTCAAGCGACCATCAGCAGGTGGGAGAAGGAAATCATTCTAAGAACAAGGGCAAAGCCTGGGGGGAACTGATCCAGGAAGTGGACTGGATAACATACCCAGGGACCACGCAGTTCAGGGAAACCCTCTACCATAAGATGGTAGAGATGGTATGGCAGACAAATATGTTAATAGGCAAAGTGAGCACAGAAAAAAAGATGCCAGCCGGAAGGGTAACAAGGCCCAAAAAAAATTGCTAAAATAAATATTGAGTCACCTCAGCAATTTGGACGCTAGTACAAAATGAATTGCAGAGGACCAGAAGAACCAGAAGGAGAAGATAGAGTGAATGGCTGGCCAATTCCACTTATACTTGCGCTACGTCCATCATATGGGCATCATACTTGCTGATGGGAATGGAGCACTATCCTGGATCAGGAAGACCCACACGGTGGCCCAGAGGGAGGAGAGCAAGGAAAAGGCTAAAGATGGAAAGAAGAATCTCATAATCCTGGACTAGCATTGGGTAGCCAATGATCAGTGAATATTATTGGGTCAGTCTTACTTGTTGTCTTGTGTTTTTATGGTTTTGTTATGATTAGCTTGTCAAAAATGGATATGATGGGGCTTGACCGGTTTGCCAATGTGGCGGTCCAGCCATACCCCTATGCTATCTTAAAGAACGCAACTTTGGAACCCTTGGGCTGGTTTCCTTTTTGGCAGACCAAGGGGTTTCCTCTTTTTGTATATTAGTATTTTTTAGTAATACACATACTCACACTCACTTACAAAAAAAAATGAAATAATACATTATTATAATGTATTCATGTGCCTATATATTATCACATATTACATATTTATGTATCATTACTTTATTAATATATCATCACCTTATTAATTCATTATTCTATTATTGTATAAATATTTTATTAATGTATTAATACTTAAAAATAGATTATTATTATTAATAATATATGGATTGTTTTTATTATTACTTTAACAATGTATTATTAATCTTTTACTTTAATCCATTACAACATACTCATTATGAGTTTTATTCATGTCATTATGAGAATTGAATCTAAGAATCATTCCTCACAACCATCGAAGTTACACTCAATTGACCTTTTACTTTATTATTATATTAATATTAATAATATTTTTACTTTATTATTATATTAATACTTTAACAATTTAGTAATTAATATTATATAAATTTCTTACTTAATTAATACATTAAGCTATTAATGCATTAATTAATTAATACTTTGTATTATACATTCATGTAAATTAATACTTTAATTTATACATTATATTAATATAATAATATATTACTACTTTAGTAATGTGTTTATTAAAAATGTATTAATTAATTAATTAATTAAATTAAATTAATACATTACAATATACATCAACATAACTCATACTCATCACCATAAGAAACCATGATTATGGTCCACCAAAATCAACCACAATCATTTTCAATAAATGTACTAATGTATTAATACTTTAATAATATTTTTATTAATGCATTATTAATTTATTAATTTATTATTGTATTGATGATGATGATGATAATTAACGTCCACTAAGACAAAAGTGGTCTTTCCTACCTTAAGAGGATAAGTGAATACTTGTGATTCTTTAGAATTTTGCTTATGTGCTCGAAAAACATTAAGAGAAACTTTCCAAGATCACCATACTTTTGTTGAGTTAAAAAGTTAGCAAGGTTGGTAGTGTGACAAATATTTTGAAAATGAGATCTAATATGGGTATAAGCTCGAAAATCTAAGAGAAATTGATTTTCATCTTCAACCTTCTTAGTGTCACAAAGGTGACACACTCTTTCATCCCATGGCTTTTTAGGAATTGACCAACACTCAGTTTCACTATGGAGCTCATGAGAATTGGTTCTTATCTTAGTAATGCTTATTTGTTTTCTTTACACTTAAGAAAACAAATAGATAATTTTGATCTTCTAGATTAGGGTTCATTACATTCTTATAATACCTTAATTTTCTTTTTGCCTCTAACTCTTTATCACGCCACATTTTCTCCTTAAATTTTGATTTGACATTTTTTTAATAGTATATTTATTCTACAAAATGGTGTCTTCCATGATTTCTCAATAGTTTATCCAAAACCAGACATCTTTAACAATATATTAGTTAAAAATGTATTAATGTATTAATTAATTCATACATTACATTATTAATGTATCAATATTTAATATGTTACATTATGCATAATACATTAATACTTTAATTTATATATTACAACAATGTAATAATGTATTGCTAATGTATTAATAGTTTATCATGTTACATTATACATTAATGTAATAATGTATTACTTTATTACTATATTAATACTTTAGTAAACTATTTTTTAATGCATTTAATGTATTTATTGTTATATTTAATGTATTAGCTTATTAGCTTATTATTACCTTATCAATGTATTAATCAATTAATTAATGCATTACATTATTAATCTATCAATCATTTAATACGTTACATTAGACACTAATGTAAATTAATGCTTTAATTTATAAATGTTTATTATATATTATATTAATGTTACATTACACATCAATGTATGAGTACTTTAATGTATTAACATATTACACATTAATGTATTAGGGGGTAGGGTATGTATACCTCAGTAAATTTTATCAATCAAATCGTTAAAAATAAATTATTATTATTATAAATTTTATTAATGTATAATATTAATTTATAATACATTAATGTATTATACTTTAATATATTAATGTATTATACATTAATACTTTAATGTATTATATTTACATTAATGTAATACATTATATATTAATGTAATGTATTACTAAATACATTACATTATCAATGTACCAATCATATGTTACATTTATACATTAATATTTTAATACATTTATCAATCAATTAATACTTTAATTTATACATTTTTTATCATACATTAAATTAATATTTATATATTCAATTAATATAATATTAAATAATTATATTAATTAAATGTATTAATATATTAATGGTCATTCCCAAGGTTTGTCAACTAGAAACAACCACTTTATAAAATTGGTAGATATACTCCTATTGGCGTCATTTTTCCTCTTTTAAAATTAATAGCCATATCAACCACTTTTATAAAGTGGTTATTGTTAATTATATGAATAAAATAAAAAAAGTTTTGGAAAATGACAAATAAAACATCAATTTTAATAACAATTTAAGACAAATATTTATATTAAAATGTACTTTAATCAACATTTTTTTATATGAATGATAATTCTTCATATTACTAAAATATCATAAATTTTTTCATTAAATTAAATTATATATATTTTTAATATTTTATCTTTAATTCATTAATTATTAAATTATTTTTATTATATTATTAGTATATTAAAATAATTATAAAAATATAGTTAATAGAAATATAGTATTATTGGATTTAGAGAGTTTGATTTTAACAACTTAAATGTCCTAACAAATATGATAGCAAACAAAAATATATATAAATTTTATTACTAAAACTTAATTCAATTTAACAATCCTATAATCTCTTGGCATTCATTCATGACCATTGCATTTCCTCTCCATTCAATTAGCTACTTAGTCAATTGGCACCTACTCACCACCGGTTTGCTCATTTGGACTACTACCTCTTGTGATTTTAATAGATATTAATAGATAATATATTTTCTCTATTAATACCCCACCCTCATAATTGAAAGTTGTAGTTTATACGCAAAGTATTCTTGGGAGGAATGCAACCAACAGTAATTTTAACTGATTTATAGAGGGAGAAACAACATTACGACACTTGAAGTGTAGAATATATCGACATGTTTGGCAGATACTAAAATGAGGAAGGTTCGAAGTAATATACCAGGACCATATTCTTCTCTCCTCGCTCCACTCAAGTCTATAATGGTGATGATAATATTTCGTTTTAGTTGGGGGAGAACAGTCGGAAAATCTAGGCACGCCAAGCAGCCTCACAATCTCACTGATGAAAACTCTCGCTATGTCAGGTGCCTGATACGTCGTACACACCGGAATAAAGGGAGCACTCTTCGTCAGAGTGTCTACCACTACAAAAATCGAGTCGTGTCTCCTTTCCATCAGTGGCAATCCAACAATAAAATCCATCGAAATAACTTCCCATTTCGATTCCGGAATGGCATGTGGTTAAATTAATCCTACCGAGTGGCTATGTTCAACCTTTACCTGCTGACACATCTAGACATATAGCCACAAAGTTGACTATGTCTACCTTCATTCCCTTCCATAAGAATAAGGGTTTAAGGTCTACCCTCATCTTCGTAACTCCTGGGTGAGCCATGTAAACTGCTCTATGAGCCTCGCTCAGGATCAACATCCTCAACTCATCGTTAGGCGGTACGTAAATCTGACCTCTAAACCTCAATAACCCATCTCTATCAAAAGAAAATCCCTCATATCGTGGTACCATCCTTGTGTTTTGTCCGGTAAAATCCTTGACTTTTGTGTACCAGGCATCATCACGCTGTAAGGTGAGAATCTTTTCACATAGATTCGTTGGAAGAGGTAACACCGAAAAGATGTGTGGTCTTCGACTCAAAGCATCAGCTACTCTGTCCACAGTTCCCTTTATGCAAGTAATCTCGAAGTCGTACTCGCTAAGCAATTCTGAAGTCCACAATTGCGCGTTCAGGTCGCTTTGCGTAAAAAAGTGTTGTAGTCCACAATGATCAGTCTGTAATTCAAATTTTCATCCAATAGGGTAGTGTCTCCAAACCTTCAAGGCATATATGATGGCTAGTAACTCCAAATCGTGCGTTGCGTAGCTCTCCTCATGCCTTCTCAGCTTCCTCGAAATGTAAGCAATCACTCGTCCGTCCTACATCAAGACTCCACCTAACCTTCCTTGGATGCGTCAGTGCATACCAAGAAGTCCGCGTCCATGTCAGGGACCTTTAGTATCAGCGCGGTTGTCAACAACTCTTTAAGCCTCCAAAATGCCTCCGCGCATTTCTCCGTCCAAACAAACTTCTTGTTTTTCTTCTACAATTCCATGATCGGATTTGCTATCTTCGAAAAACCCTCAACAAACCGTCGATAGTATCCTGCTAATCCCATAAAACTATGCACTTCTGTGACATTCGTCAGCGCAGGCCATTCCACAATAGCTTCAACCTAGGTTGGGTCCACGGTGATACCTTCACCGGAGATGACATGCCCTAAGTAGTGAATCCTCGACTGGTAAAAAGAGCATTTGGACAATCTCTCATACTATTTATGTTCTCGTAAACATTGTAGTACCAGGCGCAAGTGCTCATCATTCTCCTCCGTCGTCCGAGAGTAGATCAAAATATCGTCAATGAATATCGGTCGAACTTGTCCAAGTACTCGCATGAGCATGAGCATGAGCATGTCGTGATCGGTATTGATTGGTTGAAAACGCATGAGGCGATACTCTTCCTAGGAAGGAACCAGGGAGTTTCCCTATGGTTCGTCTCTTCCTTACAATTACGGAAGAGTATGCGCAAGGGGTGCAAACTTTATGCGATCCTCGCGCTAATCGAGAAGGGAGTAGCGGAAGGTCTAGAACACCTTCCAGTGGTGAAGGAGTTTGTGGACGTATTTCCAAAGGAGTTGCCTGGGATGCCGCCGGAAAGGGAACTAGAGTTTACCATAGACCTGAAACCGGGAACCGAACCGATAGCAAGAACGCCTTATCAGATGTCGACCCCGGAGTTGCAAGAGTTGAAAATGCAGCTGAAGGAGTTGTTGGACCTGGGACTGATACGTCCTAGTGTGTCACCGTGGGGTGCACCAGTTATTTTCATTTGAAAAAAGGATGGATCGTGGAGGCTTTGCATTGACTACCGTCAACTGAACAAGGTCACGATCAAGAATCAGTATCCCTTACCAAGAATTGATGATCTGTTCGATCAAATGAAGGGTGCGACGGTGTTCTCCAAGATCAATTTGCGATCCGAATATCACCAGTTATGGATCAAGGAGGATGACATCCCTAAGACCGCCTTTAAGATGAGATTTGGACATTTCGAGTTTACTGTTTTGCCTTTTGGACTAACAAACGCCCCAGGGGTATTCATGAGTTTGATGAACGGGGTGTTCCGCGAGTACTTGGACAAGTTCATCCAAGTATTCATTGACGATATTTTGATCTACTCTCGGACAACGGAGGAGCATGACGAGCACTTGCGCTTGGTACTATGATGTTTAGGAGAACACAAATTGTATGGGAAGTTGTCCAAATGCTCTTTTTACCAATCGAGGATTCACTACTTAGGGCATGTCATCTCCGGCGAGGGTATCGCTGTGGATCCAGCCAAGGTTGAGGCTATTATGAATGGCCTGCGCCGACGAATGTCACAGAAGTGCATATTTTTATGGCATTAGCGGGATACTATCGACGATTTGTCAAGAGTTTTTCGAAGATAGCAAATCCGATCACGGAATTGCAGAAGAAAGACAAGAAGTTTGTTTGGACAGAGAAATGCGCGGAAGCATTTCGGAGACTTAAAGAGTTTTTGACAACCGCACCGATACTAAATTTCCCTGACATGGACGCAAACTTCTTGGTATGCACTGACGCATCCAAAGAATGTTTAGGCGGAGTCTTGATGCAGGACGGACAAGTGATTGCTTACATTTCGAGAAAACTGAGAAGGCATGAGGAGAATTACGCGACGCACGATTTGGAGTTATTAACCATCGTTTATGCCTTGAAGGTTTGGAGACACTACCTTATTGGATGAAAATTTGAATTAAAGACTGATCATTGTGGACTACAACACATTTTCACGCAAAGCGACCTGAACGCGCGACAACGGCATTGGTCAGAATTGCTTAGCGAGTACGATTTTGAGATTACTTACATAAAGGGAACAATGAACCGAGTGGCAGATGCTTTGATTCGGAGGCCACGCATCTTTTCGGTGCTACCTCTTCAAACGAATCTACGTGAGAATATTCTCACCTTACAGCGTGATGATGACTGGTACACAGAAGTCAAGGATTTTATCGGACAAAACACAATGATGGTACCACGATATGAGGGATATTCATTGGATAGTGATGGTTTAATGAGGTTTAGAGGTCGGATTTACATACCGCCAAACGACGAGTTGAGGATGCTAATCCTGAGCGAGGCTCATAGAGCGGTTTACATGGCTCACCCAGGAGTCATGAAGATGAGGGAAGACTTTAAGACATTATTCTTCTAGAAGGGAATGAAGGCCAACATAGTCAACTTTGTGGCTAGATGTCTAGAGTGTCAGCAGGTAAAGGCTGAACATAGACACCCGGCAGGATTACTTCAACCACATGCCATTCCGGAATCGAAATGGGAAGTTATTTCGATGGATTTTATTGTTGGATTGCCACTGACGGCAAGAAGACATGACTCGATTTTTGTAGTAGTAGACACTCTGACGAAGAGTGCTCACTTTATTCCTATGCGTACGACGTATCAGGCACCTGACATAGCGAGAGTTTTCATCAATGAGATTGTGAGGCTGCATGGCGTGCCTAAAAAGATTATATCTGATCGAGGATCGGTGTTTACTGGACGATTTTGGACGAGTTTCCAAGAGGCCTTG
>ML783563.1:182565-196959 GCA_009831015.1 Picea engelmannii | reverse complement strand
GACAGCAACTTGTTGAAACATTCATAGAATCTTTAGGTAGGAAGAAGATGGAGACGACTCCAAAGTTTGTGATAAGAAAATACAAATTCTCATAAGAATCTACATGTAATGGCTTTAAGATATTGCTATCATTTAAAAATCCATAGAGTAAATACAATGACTTTTGGTTGCTGGAGACGAACAAAATCTGTATGTGACTATGGAAAAATGTGAGTTTGCTACTGCAAGACCAACTGCATCATGAAATTAGCCAGTCTAACGAGTTATATTAGAAAACGCGGCATGGATTGGACGATAGAGACAGCTGTTGGAAACTATACAGAAAATCTCATGAAGAAATGACGGTGCTAGTTCAAGACTTTGATTAAACCGGGGCACGCCTGCAGGCTGCATGTTAAAAAAAAATCCTTTCGTGGGCCTATCTTTGTATGATCCTCTGTCTTCGGTCGGTCTGCTAGGCGCTGTTTTTCTTTCTAGGTCTCCATATGCCAGACAGTCCAGGGCATTTGGATGTTGAAATTTGGAATTATTTTGTTTTGGATGTGGAATTATTTCTGTTTCTCTTTCAAGGTCTCCAGATACTCTTTTTGTTTTGGATGTGAGTTTATGATTTGGTGTTAGTAGAACGATCGATGCCTCGTAGGCACAATCTGGATAAATGGCCATTTGATTTAATTTCACATCTTTAATCTCCTTCACAAAGAATATGTGATATTTTCATTTCCGTCTTTTTGTGTGTATTTAACTTTTCTGTCTTTTTAATGTCTTTTCTTTTTGAAAATTGGATTAAATAGATTTGTTTGCTTACGTCTGTTTGTATAAGATTTCATAGGATTTGTGGAATACTCAAATATATTTTTATATATTTTATTTTTTTAATTAAATTGAAATCTATTCTATAGTTATTTGATCTAAAAGTGAAAATGCTGCAGCTAAGGTGGTATATATATATATATATTATTAGCTTAAAAATATAAAATTACACAACGGAGAGTGGACTACACAAGGAAGATCCTGTTGAAGCGCTACCTCTGATGCTAATGGATAATTGCAAGGTCGCAAGTTATCTGGTTCAGTTTCAAGTCCAGTGTAGTTTTCATTCTAGTTTTACTGTTTAATGTAAATACTATAGGCCGCAACCTACCTTGGTTTTCTTTTGGTATGGAAAATGGCGGATCACTTTTTTTAGACATGGACATGGATATCCAAAACTGTCAACTATCCCGACTTCGCTATTTCAGTGGAACAATTACTATAATAGGATTTTCCTCTCTTTTTATATATATATATATATATATATATATATATATATCATTAAACTACTTCATATGGAATACAACACCATCAAAAATATAAACATAAAAGTTTAATAGATTACTTTTATATAGCATCTTGCACATGATTTTAATTTTGAAAAATACCAAATAAAAGGCTTCAACTTCTTTCTATAACCTAATTCAGCCAAGATCCAATTTTTTTCTATGCCTCAATTCCAGAGATCCAATCATGGTATTATGTGTACTTAAATTTTAAAAACTATTAACCAATTAACACAATAAATGAATGTAAAACTTGTTATATATTTTTATTTTAAGTAAAAAACTTACTCCCATTTAGGAGCAATTTTAGACTTTTACCTTTTCATAAAATTGTTTTTATTGAAAATATGAAAATTTAATTTAATTTAAACACATATTTGAAATAGAAAGTTTTTAATGTAAATGTACATCCCTCTTACACACCTACTTTGTTTTGATAATTGAAATTTATGGCATTTTTTTTTAGAGCTACACATATACTTACAAGTATTTGCAAACATGGTAAATGTCATATTATGGCTATGGTTAAATTTGTAAATTACCAATCAACCCGACAAATGTCATATTATCATTATAGTTAAATTTTTAGATTACCAATCATTTGAACAGTTTTAGGAATCAAGTATAGTTTTTAAAATTACAAATATATGACGATTTAAAAAAGAGAAAATTGGTAAATAATTGTCAAATTTAACTACTATTACGATGAATGTAGGATGAATGAAAAGAGAAAATGTAATCTGTATGGATAAAACATGAATGAAAAGAGAAGCTGTAATCTGAATGGATAAAACAACATTTGATAAATAGGGCGAATTGAAAATAGATGTAGATTAATATTTTTATTAAAATTTTGTCATAATTGTTAAAATTAGTAATTACTCGCAAGAAAAAGACATTTAATGTTGTTGGTGATAACCTTCTTGATAAATTTGGTAGATTAGGAACTTGTAGATTAATATATATATATATATATATATATATATATATATATATATATATTCTCGTCATTGCAATGCATTGGTCTACTTGGTCTAATATGTCGTTAGGTAAAAGTGTGTTTCTTTAGTATGCATTAGTATGCATTTGTAGTTAGAAAATCTGACGGGCATGATATGTTTCCGACATAGAGTGATCCAACGGTTCATACTCTCCTCGATCTTAATGACCATTGATCTATGGCTTAACAACCGATTGGTTTGTGATCTCTATTTAAAGAGCATGGAGGGTCATTTGTCGATGATCGATTGTGAGAAACTCTCTTTTAAAATCTCTCTGTAATATTTTTATTTGCATTAATAAATTGCTCCAAGTGGCCTTGTTGGTTAGGGCTGTAGATGTTTCCCTGTAGGGGTTTTACCACGTGAAAAATTCGGTGTGTTGATCTTTTATCTGGTTATGTGAGTGGTTACTGAAGGTGTTCATCCTCTATTGGAATACATGTGTTGTCGAACATGGTATCAAAGCCTGTTTGAAGACCCTCTCATGTTGTAGATCGAGATCGTGAAGTCGGGTTACCTTATCTCCATTTTCTACCATTTCCATACATTTATGGGCTGAGAGGATTGTTCCATTGTGTCTGGAACACTTGTTTCATTTAGGTAAAATTTTCGTTTCACTCAAAAAAGTTTTTGTTTGCCCAAGATATGACCATTACAGTCAGATTCAGAGGTATAAAGCCTGAATAGGCATTTTTTAAATTTTTGCAAAGTTTTATTTTGATTTTATTTCGGTTTGTATTTTTTATTTCCGGGTTGCTACTCTTTTAGATCTGCGTATTCTCTTTTCCCTGCTCCTTGTGCGATCTTGGCAAATCAGAAACAGATAGGAAAAGGTGCATCTTCCAGGTAAGCTAACCGAGATCTAACCCTTGTTGTCATCGAGAAGCGAAATTTTTTTCTTGTGTGAAAAGAGTTTTTTTTTTGCATTCTCTCCAAGGTCGTCTTCAAAAAAAACAACAAAAACAACAACAATCCTCCTTCTAAACATTATAATATTTTTTTCTATACCATTTGGTTAAAACTTTCCTTATTAAGTAAGAGGTATTGAGTTCAAGTCTCTCTTTTGTTACTTTTTTTGAAAAAATTCATGCTAATGCATTTCACTTCAAATATAAAAGTGAATCATACTAAGTAGATTTATATTTTATTTTAGAGTTATTTATTTTGCATTCAAATTTTATGTTATAAGGTAACTTCATTGTAAAAGTGATCCCCACTTCTCTTTACAAAAGCGGGTCACTTCATAAAGCAACTTACACTATCACGTGGTTATTTAGTTACTGTTTATGTCTTTTTTTTAAAAGGGCATAATTTTCACATCGGAAGTCCGTTTTCGGTGCTGGTTTTTTTAAAACCGCATAACTTTTCGAGATATTTTCATCCGGATCATTAGTTTTAGTTTTTAAATCCACATTATCTGCATATTTAATATGGCTTCTACAATTAATGTATTGCTTACCAACAACAACTACTTCCAATGGAAATCCCATATGGAAGATTTATTAAGAAGTAAATGCATGTACCAGATTACCTTGGGAAAGGAAACAAAACCCACTGATGATGATAAAAAATCCAAATGGGATAATAGGAATGACGAAGCACGTGGACTAATCAGAATGTCCATCTCTCCTGATTTAAGGTACCACCTTCAAGGAATTGATGACCCCGAAGAAGCTTGGAACACGATTGATTCTGTGTTTGGTAAACTCAATATTATTCAAGCACAACAGTTAGAAAATCAAATACTGACCTTGAGTCCAAGTGATTTTTTTTGCCTTGGAGACTATCTATCTAAGTTTAAAACACAAAATTTTATGTGAAGAATGTAAGATAAAAATGGAGGAAGAGCATTGCATATATTTTATTCTTTCTAAGCTAGGTAGTGCATATTCTGTGTTTGTATCTACCTTTTATGCCATGAGAGAGGCTCTAGGGAAAGCTTATGAAAAATCCATTCTTTAGTCCTTTTGTGCTTCTTTGATTAGAGAGGAAGATAAGCTTGTACAAATTGGAGTGATCAACATTGCAGGGACATCCAACAAAGGCTTAGTTGTCCAACAGAAAGATAAACCCAAGTATCCCAAGAAACAAAATCCTCGCTACAACAATAAACAACATAAGGGTCCCAAACCCGCTCAGACAGCTTCAGCTCCTAATGGTGACAAATGAGCAAAATATAAAAGTAAGAATACTAACAGACATTGCAACTCTTGTGATAAAGATGGTCATGATGATTCCAAATGTTTCAAGAAGATGGCAGCCTTAGAAGCAACGATGAAGAAGCACAACATCAATATTGATTCTTCTTCCTCTTCTTCTTCTCATGACATGCACTTTTTGCTTTTGGTTTCTCCTTCAATACACCTACTACTACTACGTCTTCTTCTAATGAGTGGCTTATTGATTTAGGAGCATCTTATCATATGGCTAAGGATAAAGCCATATTTTCTGTTCTAAATGAATGTAACACCAAGAAAATATTTGTTGGTGATGATAGATCTCTTAGTGTTGTAGGATCTGGAATAGTTCAGGTAGAAAATGGTCATTTCAATGATGTATTATATGTTCCACATCTTTCTTGTAACACTCTATTAGTATATCAAATCACTCATTCAAGTGAAGGTAAAAATGTAGAGTTTTCACCTCACCAAGTTGTAATCAAGGACCTAAATGATCCTAAGCATGTTCTTGCAACTGGAATTGTTGATGATATTACCAGGTTGTAAAAATTTGACAACTTTGGGTCATCAACTTTTTCATTAGTTTTTGTTGCTCATAGTGATGACTTGAGCAAACTTTGGCATGAGCGGTTTGGTCATCTAAACTATCGCTCATTGCAGCAACTATGTAATCAACAGATGGTGACTGGTCTTCCTCTTGTTCCATGCAGAGATGGTGTTTGTGCCAATTGTGTTATCGGCAAACATCATCGGGATAGTTTTGACAAACATGCCTCTTGGAACACCTCGGGCCCTTTACAGCTTATTCACAGTGATTTGTGTGGTCCACTTTCTTCTCCTTCCTTTTCTGGATGCAAATATTTCTTAACTTTCATTGATGATTTTTCCGAACGTACTTGGGTTTACTTCTTAAAACTTAAAAGAGAAGTTTTTGACAGCCTACAAGGCCCTTGTAGAAAAGCAATTTAGACATCAAATTCAAAGGTTAAGAATAGATAATGGAGGTGAATATGTGAACAATAATTTTACAAGCTACTGCACTATACACGGAATCCAAATGCAACACATTGTTCCATATACACCAAAACAAAATGGTGTTGCTGAGAGAAAGAACAACACATTAAAAGAAATGACAAATTGTATGATCCAATTTAAGGGATTAAGTCTAAAGTATTGAATGAAAGCCATCAACTGTGCAAATTACATAGTAAATCGCACTCCCACAAAGGCTCTTAAAAATATAACACCGGAAGAATCTTGGACTAAAATTAAACCAGATGTAAGTCACTTGTGTGTATTTGGAAGTATAGCATGGGCTCACATTCCTGATGACAAAAGGAAAGAATTGCAGCCTAAAAGTGAGAAGTGTATATTTGTTGGTTATTCTGAAGATGTCAAAGGTTACAGATTTCTTCAATCACGTTGTAATGAAATTATTATTAGAAGAGATGTTAAATTTCATGAACATTTCTTGGCCTGCGAGCCTAATTTGACAATTGAGCATTCTTCGACCTATGAGTCATCTTTGGTGTTTGTGCCTTCTTATGATCTAGTTTCTTCTTTAGATGATGACAGTGAGGATGAAAATCCACCTTCGCCTGCTCACCCTCCTCCAGATGAGTCCTTTGAACCTGAACCAACACCAACTCCATCGCTTCCTAGATGGGTTCGTTCAACATAAGAAGCAATTGGTGATCTTGTCGGTGATCCTTCAGATTAGCATCAGAAATGTTCACAGTTCCAGTGAGCCTCTTCTCTTTTGGCTCAATTTTTAGAAACTCATGATCCAGAGACATTTGCAGAAGCTTCAGGTCATCCATATTAGGATACAACAATGAATGCAGAGTATTGTTCTTTAATGGAAAACGATACTTGGGATCTTGTACCTCTTCCAAAAGGAATAAAACTTGTTAGATGCAAATGGGTCTACAGAACTAAGTATGCATCAGATGAAAGTGTTTAAAGACACAAGGCTCGGTTAGTTGTCAAAGGATTTTCCCAATTTGAAGGAATTGACTATAATGAAACCTTTGCCCCTGTAGTAAAAATGAATTTCATCCACCTTGTTCTTTCCCTTGTTGCATCACATAAATGGGAGGTCCATCAAATGGATGTTAAATCCACCTTCTTGCACGGAGATTTGCAAGAAGAAATCTACATGGAACAACCTCCTGGCTATGTCCATAATGACTCTAGCCTTGTTTGTCGTCTCAAGAAATTTCTTTATGGTCTCAAGTAAGCTCCCCGAGCTTGGTATGCCAAAATGGATAGCTTTCTTATTGCCACTGGATTCTCTAGATGTCATTCTGATCCTAATGTCTATACCAAGAAAGTAGGAAACCATCTCATAATCCTTTTCCTTTATGTTGATGACCTTATCCTTACTGGTAGTGACTCAAAACTTTTAAACCATGTGAAAATCAACCTTAAGAAGAAATTTGAAATGACAGACTTGAGCTTTCTGCACTATTTCCTTGGCCTCCAAGTTTTGCAAACCAATGAAGGAATTTTTCTTTCCCAGTCTAAGTATGCTTGTGACCTTCTTCGTCACTTTCACATGGACGATTGTAAACCAACCCCTTCTCCCTTCCAGTCTGGAGTCAATATTTCTTCCACCTGTACTTCTCTTGAAGTTGATGCCACCATGTACTGTCAGTTAGTTGGTAGCCTCTTATACTAAACTCATACTCATCCTGATCTTTCCTTTGTTGTTGGTCTTGTTGCTCGATATATGCAAACACACCATGAAAGCCATTGGAAAGCAGCTAAAAGGATACTTCTCTATGTTTTTGGTACAGTTCAGTTCGGGATACGTTACAGTTCAGGGGGGACTCATTTATTGGTTGGTTTCACTGATTTAGATTGGGTTGGCGACCGTGATGATCGAAAATCTACTGCATGTTATGTTTTCAACCTTGGCTCAGGACCTGTCACTTGGGCCTGTAAGAAACAACAGGTTATTGCACTTTCTTCAGCAGAAGCAGAGTACCGAGTAGCGGTAAATGCAAGTCAGGAAGCCATGTGGCTTTGACAGATCCTTTCAGAATTTGGATTCCAGCACCAGCATCTGACCAGCCTTTGGTGTGACAATCAGAGTACCATCAAGCTCTCCAAAGACCCAGTTCAACATCAGCATAGAAAACACATCGAGCTACACATGCACTTCATCAGAAAGCTAATTCATGATCAAGTTATTGAAGTGCTATTTTACCCTATAGAAGATCAAGTTGTAGACATTTTCACAGAGTCTCTTACAGAAGCGAAGTTTTTCAAACTTTGATCTATGTTAGGAGTTTAGGAAGTTTTCATTAAGGGGGGATAAGATCTAATGCCTCCTTCCTTCTCCTATTGTGTCACTATTGTAAATCCTTCAATCCTATCCCAAGATGTTCTTAAGGGGGGATGTTAGGATATTTAGACACTTAGGAGTTAGTTAAGATCTACTTGGTCTAAAATGTCGTTAGGTAAAAGTGTGTTTCTTTAGTATGCATTAGTATGCATTTGTAGTTAAAAAATCCGACGGTCACAATATGTTCCCGACATAGAGTGATCTGATGGTTTATACTCTCTTCGGTCTTAACGGCCATTGATTTATGTCTTAACACCCGATTGGTCTGTGATCTCTATTTAAAGAGCATGGAGGGCCATTTGCCGATGATTGATTGTGAGAAACTCTCTTGTAAAATCTCTCTGTAATCTTTTTCTTTGCATTAACAAACTGCTCCAAGTGGTCGTGTTGGTTGGGGTCGTGGATGTTTCCCTGTAGGGGTTTTACCACGTGAAAACATTAGTGTGTTGATCTTTGCTCTGATTATGTGAGTGGTTACAGAAGGTGTTCGTCCTCTGTTGGAATACCTGTGTTGTCGAACAGTCTGTAGGTCGGTTGTTCTATGCTTTCCATCTATCAATAATAATCCTTTGAAAGTGACAAAAATGTTATACCTGTAGTTTTTTTCTTTGCATTAATAAACTGCTCCAAGTGGTCACGTTGGCTAGGGCCGTGGATGTTTCCCTGTAGAGGTTTTACCACGTGAAAACATCGGTGTGTTGATTTTTGATCTAGTTATGTGAGTGGTTACTAAAGGTGTTCGTCTTCTGTTGAAATACCTATGTTGTCTGTAAGTCGGTTGTTCTATACTTTCCATCTATCAATAATAATCCATAATAATCCTTTGAAAGTGACAAAAATGCCATACCTGTAATAGCGAACACTTTACCGATACGTTTTTTAACAATAATGTGCATAGACATTTACTATTAAGGAACAGCGTTGAATTTTTTTATAAAAAGATACAACAGATAATGTGCACAGATATTTACTATTAAGGAACAACATTGAATTTGTTTATAAGAGGATAGAACAGATAATGTACAAACATTTACTTTACGAAACAACATTGGAAATTATTTTAAAAAGATACAACAGTCTTATTTTTTGCTCCACCTACAATCTCACAAGGCAGAGATATCCATTGCAGAATGGAACTCCTACATTTCTACTCAAAGACAGCACTACTGGCGTATTAAGTGACCATGCAGGTTTGACATGACTGTTGCAGAGGTAATGGCAGGCAAAATGAGTTGGCCAGGCCTTTATAGAAAAGAGGGAAGTGAGAACCGCTCCCTGGATGGCCACGTAAATATTTAACCACTTGTATATGTCAGCGCTACGGTTTGCGTAGGCGGCATGCACCAGCGAAATCTGCCGATCCAAATAATCCACAACAACGGAAATATTAATGTCACACTCCAAGTTATGTCCGTGGGCACCAATATGTTAATCAGCTGCTTCAGCCATTTCCAAGTAGACGGCATCGGTGCTTCTCAAATTGTTGAGTTGATCAGCCATGAGTTTTCCGTGGAACCTAATTTAATTTACAGCAAAAAACTAACATTATAACATCCATGTACGCAACACATATTTGATTATTATTTTTTTTTATAACAGAATTCTATAATTTTCATTGCTTTGCAGGAAACTCGAAATCCACTCATCTAAGCAAAGATCCAAAGAGTCCATTGATTAATATGAACCAGACGCTGGAAGTTATAAAAAATATCTATAAAAAACAAATTTGTCTCAAAAGATGAAACGGACCAGAGGCAACAGAGTGAATCACAAGCTCTTCAAGCTCCACGGCAGGATTTTATAGAAAATATAGGTGAGTATGGTCAATACGCTAACGAGTGAGATAGTGAGAAATCACTTTGGCTTTTCTTACAGAGTTCATGAACATATATCATCAATTCAGGTTACGGTAACTAGACTCGTTCATTGCGGGTCTCTTCGATGTATTAAAGTAGATTTTAAAGTTTAACGATATTTTATGTTACATGAAATTCTTTATATAATTTTTGCAAATTAAGTATTTGTTCTTTGCATTGCTATTATATTATATGTTGTGTTAATTTGCATAACATTAATTAGGGTTGGTAAGAGCGGGGACTGTATAGAATCAGGAAATTTAGAAACTGATTTTGGGTGCAAACTAGGAAGTGCAAACTAGGTATAGGTGGTAACCGCTTATAAAGGGTTGCAAATTCTCAAAGAACATGGTGCAAAGAAGGTAATGGTAGTGGCATGGCATGGCAGTAAAAATATTGAGAATTATTTTAAGTTGCAAACCTTTTAGCAAACAAAGAAGTGGGTATGAATGATTATTTAATGAAAGTTAAAAGGGGTGTTATTTTTCTCATAATTTCATAATTCTCTTTATTTTTTATTTTTTATATATTTATTAAATACAATTTATTTTTTTATGTATTTATTAAATACAATGTTGGTCTCATGCATCTAAAAAGTGTCAATGGAGTAGAACCCGCACACACAAGAATGCATGTCTATAATTAGAAACCTGCACGTTCCTAACAAAATTGCACGCATGTTCCTAAAAGTGTGTGCACTCTTAAAAACACAAGCACATATGTGTGCATACTTTTGTGAATAAAATATTTTTCCAAATGTATACCCTCCACCTCCAAGTGGGACTATTAATGACATTAGAGGATTTGGGCATGAAGTATGGGTATCAAGGTTCTTGACATGGTAAGGGAGGGAAACTTGGGCTTTAGTCCATAGAGGTTGCTTCTAAGTATCAAGATCTCTAGACCAACACCTCAAACCATCAAACTTGACAACATGTGGTCATCATTGTCTTACAAGTGGGAGTGTGTGCATCGCTAGATATTTTGACCACTAGGTATGAGTCTAAATCTCCTTAACATGGTCACAGGAGGAAGCATGGTAATTGGAACCTAAACTAATATTTTTTGAATACATGGCTATGAAAAAACCTCGAACCACCAAACAATATCACTAAGGTTATCCCTTCCTTTGAATAATGATACAGGTGCCATTACTGGATTTTTGATACTAGAGGTACATGATTTTTTGAACCCTATACCTCTTTGAAGGAGGAAACCTAGGCCTTACACCATAAAATAAGATTCTAAGAATCAAGGTTCAAGAACGATACCTTGATCCACTACACATGAACTCTTAAGCATATCCTTACAATCAAGTGGGGATATTGATTATATTATGAATTTTTTAGAACTAGATATGGGACTCAATGTCTTGGATATGGTTAGGGGGGGGAACCCAGGTATTAGGCCATAATAAATATTATAAGAATTAATAATAAATAAAGACACATGACCTTCAAAGGGGATATTTGGCTTCTAAGTGGAGTTATGTGCACCATTACTGTAACACACTAATTTTGATCCCTAGATTATTAATGTATATTTGTAAATATAATGAATGGCAGAGAGCCAAGTGATGTAATATGTAAACATTGTACATTGAAAAATAATAAAATAAAATGCATCAATGGTTGCACATGAATAAGGATAGAGTCATGGGGGGTTATGATTTCAAAAGAGAGGGGCTTGAAAGGGGATCCAAGAGGAAACTCCGCATGCCTAGAGTCCTACACCACCTTCATAAAACATTTTTTCTCTTTCCTAAAAGTAATTTGTCATTGCCATATAATCCTCGTTTGACTTATTAAAACCAATCACTAAATGCATGTGTGAGGTTGGTGGAAGAGTCATCTCACCTAGTTATTGAAGCATGGGATAAGTACATTGATGATGGGAATTATATCACTAAATGCATGTAATAGGTTGGATGAGAGAGTCAACTCACCTAGTTATTGAAGCATGGGTTGAGTACAATCTTTCTAGAGAATTGTGAGAGTCAAGAGTGTATGCAAGAAAAGGAAAAGGAAATTCGAATAGGAGGGGAGAATAGAGTTTAAAACTCTGAAGGAGGGAAAAGTGAGTTTTGTGCTAGGAAAATGGAGGCATCCATAGTAGGTTTGGAAGAAAGGTTGTTGAAGCTAGTAATAATGCTAAGGATGAGGCTTCCATGCATGTAACCAAATTTCTGTTGAGAAATTACATAAAAGATCACGTGTAAATGCTAGTATGAGAACTTATGTTAGAACAAAATTTCTTGGATCCCCCAACTAAGAAATTTTTAGTTGGTCTATGCTCAATCCCTAGAGGGGATGGAGATTGTCTAAGGTACAACGATGTAAAGAAGTAAATTTCATCCCTTGGGTTGTGTAGGATGATGGAGAAGAGATCTAAGTGGTTGGAATTGTTTAGGAGTCATGTCATTGTGTTTTTACTAGGTATTGGGTTGTTTATGTGTATTGTATACACCCATAGAATCCTATTCAATCTTGTGGACTCATATCCCCAGCCAAGGTTGTCCTATTGTAGAGAGAACTAGTTCAACAAAACCTATGGTTGGGTGGAACATCCAAAATCTACATATGATAGTGTAAATGTTCATAAAAATCAGTGTTCTAATCACTCTTAATTTATTGTTAAATGTTTTGTTTAATTTATGCATTTAAATGTGGTGTACGCTTGAGGAAGATCTGTAAACATTTTTATGGTTATTTTCATAAGTATATTCATCATGCTATGAGCATGCATTTTTAAATTTGTATTAGATTTGTATCATATTGATTTGGTTTAGTGTTGTTCCCAAAATGGCATCTACGTATGTCAAAAAGTGGTATCAAAGTGATGTTTTCAACATTGGACCCACATGGGACAAAGATTAGTGTGAATTTGATAATTTCATTATAGCATATTTTTAATCTACATTGAATTTGGGGAATTTTTTTAAATGGGAGAGAAATCCCCAAATTTTTTAGCAAATTTAGGTTGAATTTTCACTCAGAGTACTGTAAGAGATGATTAATTGTGTCGATGTACAAGTTGTAGAGTTAAGTTTGTCCTCGAAGTTCAAATTTCACGCTTTCATGGTGGTTGTGAAGTTTAGCAAAATTAATGGTCCAAATCACATTGGATCTTTATATCAATGGTATAGACTCATCCTCGATTTGGAAAAAAAAATCGAAGTTAAATGAGTTCATTGATATGAAGAATTCTTAGGTCACTATTGTCACAAATTATTTAATTCACCAAAGAATAATATTGAAAGTTTGGCAAGGAGGAAAATCTTAGTCCACCAAAGAAGATTTCGAAGTTCGGTGAAAGGAGAAATTTCATAGTATGTTGAAGAATATCTTGAAGTTCGATGATGGGAAAATTTTCATAGTCCTTGAAAGAATATTTTGAAGTTTGGTGAAGAGATAAATTTTGTATTTCATCAATGGAGGAAGAATTTTGAAGTTCAATGAAGAAATAAATTTTGTAATTTGCTCATGGAGGAATAATTTCAAATATCAGTGATGGAGGAAATTTGTAGTTCACTGATGGAGGAAGAATTTCAAAGTTCAGCGATGGAGGAAAATTTTAGTTCATCAAAAGCCAAAATTTTCAAATCATCAACACACAAAAATGTTGGTTCATTGATGCACAAAATTTTTAGTTCGTTGAAAAATGAAATTTGAATTTCATCAAAGCATAATTTTTTAAGTTCATTAGGAGACGAATTTTGAAGACTATCAAAGAGCCAATTTTTTAAGTTCGCCAAGAGATGAATTTTGAAGTTCGTTGATGAGCCAATTATTTTTGTTCGCTAAGAGACAAAATTTGAAGTTCATTGAAGGACAATTCTTGAAGTTTGTGGAGAGATAAATTTTGAAGATGGACGAAGAGACAATTTTTGGAAGTTCGTTGATGAGACAAATTTGGAGGTTCATGGATAGAAGAAATATTTGGTTCACTAATGGAAGAATTATTTCTCTTTTCGATGAGGTTAGTGATATGGACACATCAAGGGATGATAGGTCGACATTGGTAGCCATGTGCCATGCCATGTAAGGAAGATGATGGTAAAAAAAATAAACTCTAGAGACAAAATCTTGTTTTGGACATTACAGGAGCAAGAAAACTCAACATATAATGAAATTTAAGGGTTAAGTCCAAAATGATAAGAACTCAAAAAGTGCTAGTGAGGGCCACTAGCCAATTCTACTACAGTTTTCCATAAATTGCATATTTTTTATTTTTGTTAAGAACAAGATGTTACTCCTTGAGAGAGGATCTGTTGATAATTGAATTTTTAGAGAGAGCAATGGAAGAGTACGTGGAGAAACACAATGAAAAAAATCAAACATTTTGGAATGGATATGTAGAAATAGGACAAAATCCACTATTCCCAGACTTTTTGGTTATTTTAATATTTTAAGAGGATAAAAAGGGACCCTAGATAAAAAAAATATGGAAAAGTTCATTTACTAGACATTTTAACTCTTCAATAATATGGAAAACATTGTCTTATTGAATTTTTCCCAATTAGGCTCCATTTGGGAAATAACATTTTTTGCTAAAAATTCCAAGTATAGAAAAAATGTAGCAAAAGAACGGTTGAAAATTCCATATTGATGTAGAATTTTACTCTAGCATCATATCACCAATTTGAAAGTTGTTGTTTACTCAAAATCATGAATATTATCTGCACCCAAA
>ML783563.1:91530-145071 GCA_009831015.1 Picea engelmannii | reverse complement strand
TATTATTGGAGTCGAAGAAGAAAGATCTCCTACAGTCTCTGGAGAAAAGGTTATGTTGTGGCATCAAAGACTGGGGCATATCGGAGAGAAGGGTCTTCAAATACTACACGGTAAAGGTATGGTTGAAGGTATGTCTAACTTCTGTCTAGATTTTGATTTTTGTGAACATTGTCTATATGTGAAGTAGAATCGGATAAGATTCTCGTCTGGTGCAATGAGGGAAGAAGGAATTTTACATCTATTTCATAGTGATGTCTTTGGAACTGTGTCGGTCCCATCATTGGGAAAATCTGTGTACTATGTCTCATTTATAGATGACTTCTCAAGGAATACTTGGATATATTTCCTCGAGAAGAAATTTGAAATCATTGATAGGTTTAAAGAGTTTAAGGCTCTTGTTGAGAACCAAACAGAGAAAAGAATTAATGTGTTGAGGACAGATAATGATAGAGAGTTCTGAGGGAATGAATTTGAAGAATTATGTAATAAGTGTGGTATAGAAAGGTAGAAAACTACTCCATATACACCTTAGCAGACTAGAGTTGTAGAAAGGCTGAACATGACGTTGGTGGAAAAATCAAGGTGCATGCTCAGTGGTGTCGGGTTAGGGCAGGAATTTTGGGCAGAGGCAGTGGGTATTGCATGTTACCTGGTCAATAGATCACTCTCATTAGTGTTGGATGACAAGACTCCACAAGAGGTGTGGATTGGTAAGGAACCTTCTCTCACACATCTCAAGGTATTTTGTTGTGATGCATATGTTCATGTACCAAAGGAAAACAGGAGTAAGGTATATAAGAAGGCTGAAAAGTGTATATTTATTGTATATAAAGATGGTCTCAAAGGTTATAAGATTTGGAACCCAGAAACTAAGAAGGTAGTGTATAGCCAAGATGTGGTATTTAGAGAAATGAAGGATTTTGTTAAACAAGAAGTCCTACCAAGTAAGGAAGAACCAGAGAAAATAGATTTTGATTTAAAGGATGATGAGTCAGACTCTACATAAGAACATGAATCAGAAGAAGAAGATCCTCATACTTTAGTATTGAGGAGATCGGTTCGAGAAAGAAGGCTGCCGGAAAGGTATACTCCATCTAATTTCCATTAAAATTCTCCTTTGTATATTACTAATTATGATCTTAGAACTGTCCGGGAGGCAGTGTATTTAGAGGATGGAAATCTCTGGAAAAGGGACATGGATGAAGAAATGGCATCTTTGGATAAGAATGAGTTTTGGGATATAGTGGAGTTTCTAGATGGAAGAAATCCCATTGGCAGAAAATGGGTATTTAAAAAGAAATTGAATTCAGAAGGAAAAGTGGAGAAATACAAAGCTCGATTAGTAGCAAAGGGTTATTCCCAGGTTGAGGGAATTGATTTTGGGGAGATTTTTTCTGTTGTTGCCAAGTTAACCTCTATAATATTTTTGTTATTTGTTGTTGTTGCATTTGATTTTGAAATAGAACAAATGGATGTGAAGACAACATTCCTACATGGGGATCTGAAAGAAGAAATCTATATGAAGCAACCAAAAGGTTATGTTGTGAATGGAAAGAAGGAGTTGGTATGCATGCTGAAAAAGTCCCTGTATGGTTTAAAACAATCACCAAGGATGTGGTATCAAAAATTTGATACTTATATGTTGGGACTTGGCTTCACAAGAAGCAAAGAGGGTCATTGTGTGTATTTTAAACTAATTGGTGATCATTTGATTTATTTGGTCTTGTATGTGGATGACATGTTGCTGATAGGAAACAACAAGGAGATTATCCAGGATGTGAAAACTCAGTTTTCCTCTAAATTTGACATGATGGATCTCGGTGCTTCAAATTTCATTTTGGGCATGGAAATTAAAAGAGATCGGAAAAGGAGGAAACTATGGTTAAATTAGAGAAAATATATCGAGACAATATTACAGAGGTTTAATATGCAGGAATGTAAAGTGGTCAAGGTACCTAATCCTGTTGGTGTAAAGTTAATTGTGGATCAGTGTCCCAAGACACATGAAGAGGAGGACGACATGTCTTGTGTTCCATATGCGAGTGTAGTTGGCAGTTTGATGTATGCAATGGTCTATACTAGACCGGACATTGCATATGTAGTGGGAGTTTTGAGCAGGTATATGTCAAAACCAGGGAAGGAGCATTGGACAGCAGTAAAAATGGTTTTCAGGTATTTGTGTGGCACTTCTAGCTATGGATTGTGCTACGAAGGAAGACTGGAATTGGACAGAGTGGTGGATATACACGACTTTGTGGATGCAAAATGGGCTAGAAATTTGGATTGTAGGAGATCTACAAGTGGGTATGTGATGCAGGAGCATCATATAAAGCCCAAGTGTGTGCCTAAAACCAAGGAGACAGTTGGATGCACAAATGCAATTAAATACATTTTGGGGAAAACATTGTGAATTTCAAAATCTAAATCATTAATGTAATGGATGGAAGGAAAATGCATTAGCATTTATGTATTGAAGATCCAAACTGATTTTGCGGCGTATGTTCCTATCCACTAGATGTAATAGGCATTTATGTGTGTTTAATGCAAGTAGGTATATTTAAATGATAGATTAGATAGTTTAGGATCATAGGAGGGAAAATGGATGATAGACACCCTCAACCCTTGTATCATTGTAACATAATTCAGAATTCATAAGATATAGAGATGCAAAGGAGAACAGAGAATTTTATGCATTTTAGTTGTTATTTGCCATGTACAGGAGCATAGGAATTAATAGAAGAAAGCTATGATTCCAATCTATGTGTTTGTTATGGTTGTTGGAACCACTTGTTAAATGGTATGTTGCAGGCTTGTTTTCATTCTCTGTATGCATTTGTCTTCAATTCTATGTGTGTGTATGCTCTAGAGTTCTATGATTGAACGTTTGAATTCTGGATAAGGAGAGAATGAGTTTCAGTTGCTTCTCTTTATGAGAAATCCTACAAAGAGTGCAGTGGAGGGTCTGCAAGGAGTATGTCGGCCAGGCTTTGATTTTCATCTCAGAACTCTCAGAGGAGATTCAAATAGTGTCTTTACAGGAAAGAGTGCTAGTAGGGCACAAAGTCGTGCAAAGTGTGCACAGGCTAGGAGAAGGGAACAAATTCTTTCAAAATCACAGAGGAGTTGAAGAATTCTCTGTTGCAAGAAGTGCACAAAGTCGAAGACCCAAATAACCCGAGGTTATTTGAAAATTTACCGCAAGAAGTGCATGCAGGGACCCTTTTGGAAGCCTTGGGTTCATAAGCAAAATCTCATAAGGGATAGAAACTTTGAAGTGTTCAAAGGGAGGCGGAGGTTGAAATTGTCTCACAGAAGTCAAGTTCAGGAGGAAGGACACCATGTCTTTTGGCCAGAGGTCATCGTGGAGTTGAAAACGGATGGTGGAATCACTTCAAGAAGAAGTGTTGAAGTTCTGGAGGCCATTGGATATGATAGACCAGCAGAGGCTTTAAGACTGAAATTCTTTCAACACCCATAAGCTCAGGAGGAGTAGTGACCATTAGATCCGGATCAATGAGGACACTTGATCTCATATGTGAATTCTCCATATTGGGGATCGGGAAGTGGAGTAGTTCAAGGTCGGACTCGAGAGTTGCGAACTCCTGGGTTGTGAAATCCCGATACCACTAGGACCATTGGATCAAGAGAGGTACACAATCGTCGATCTTGTTGAAGGTATGATTTTGGAGTCGGGGATCCATAGAGAAAGAGGAACGGTTGTTCATTGTTCTCTCAAGTGGTGAAAGTCGAAGACTTATGGGAACATGTGGAGAGGATCTACCCTGTAAGTAGATTAAAGCAGAGGAGACAAGTGGCATGTATGCGCCGCTTTGGCAGATTCCACACAATGTTGACTTACCGCGTTTCAGGGATTTTCAAGGGAAGAGCACGAAAGGTTGGAGCCCCAATTCGTGAAGTCGCGAGTTGCGAAAGGTGCTTGTGTTAAGTCTTAGTTGTGGTCCTATTGGAAAAGGGGCTAAAGAGGGGGCTTACACCTTAAGCCCATTTCAAAATTATGTGTTTCGGCTAGTGCCAAGGGTTGTGGCATTGTATTAGAAGTGCCTAACTCGTGGGACCCAAAATCCTTTGTGGGATTGAACAAGGGGTTCAATTAAACCTTGTCGTGGTTTAGAGAAGATCCTGTGCGGATATTGGCCTAAGGGTAGGAGGTCTACATCAGTTATGGTATCAGAGTAGCCTGATTTTGTCTGTATATTGTAGGCAGGGGGAGTTAGGGAAAAAGGAGGAGTCTGATACGCACAAGTTATGGTATCAGAGAATAGAACAAATTCTTTGCTTTCTGTATCAGAGAGAAAAGAGGAATTTTACAGCCATGCCACTGAGAATAAGAGAAAGGCCCATACCTGATCCAGTAGTGGAAAGAGAAATGTGTGAATTATGTGCCAGACTTGATGCTATGTAGACAGCACAAAGACGAACAGTTGACGTTGGGGATATCAGCGAAGATGAAAGTGAAAATGAAGCTGGAAACGAAGGAGAAGAAATTTTAGTCGAAAATGTTGCAGAAGAATGCTTGTTCAGATTTTTTGCAAGGATAGTTGCTAGGGAAAAAATAGACATTCCAATGTATGAAGGCAACCTAGACGTTGAAGAGCTTCTAGATTGGATTAGATATCTAGACAAACACTTCGAATATGAGGATGTCGAGGAAGACAAGAAAGTCAAACATATCATTACTAGACTTAAAGGGCATGCAACACTATGGTGGGATGAACTACGGGCTGACAGATGTTGCAAGGGAAAGAAAAAAATCAAAATCTGGGATAGAATGGTTGCAAAAATGAAGGCCAAATTCATACCCAAAGATTATCAAATAAATATGTTTCAGAGGATGCATAATTTGAGACAGAGTTGATGTCAGTGAAAGAATACATTGAAGAGTTATATAGGATAAAAATCAGAGAAGGTCGTCGGGAAAGCGATGATGAGAAAGTTGCCAGGTATATGAATGGTCTACGATATGAAATTCAGAATGAGATGATAATGATGACCATCTAAACTGTAGAGTATGCTTATCAGATGTCTCTAAAAGCTAAAGAGAAGCTAAGATGAAAGCAAGGTCAAAGAGGCCGAGGCAGAAGTCAAAGCAAAGGCAAGACAATTTTCCAGGACAGGACTCAGAAGCCTAAATAAGAGGGGAAGAAACCTCAACCTCATTCTGAGAGAGGAGGAAGCTCACAGGGGAGGCAGTATGCTGATAGAAATACTTTTCCTCGAGCCAGAGGAAGAGGAAGAGGCAGAGGAGGTGAAGTGAAATGCTTTGTCTGTGGGAAAATTAGACATAAATCCTATGAGTGTCCCGATAGGAAGAAATATGGTGGTGAAACTCACATTGTTGAAGCTCAAGGATGAAGTGTTGAGGCAGAGGAGGCTGAGGGCAGAAGATCTTTGATGATGCAGAAAGTTCTCTTGAAACCAGAGAAGGAGCTAGAGAACCCAGCCCAAAGAAATAGTTTGTTTCGGACTACTTGCAAAACCAAATATAGGGTATGCAAGGTCATAGTGGATAGTGATAGCACATATAATATTGTATCTATGGAAATAGTAGAAAATATGGAGCTGGATACTGTTGTGCATCCAAACCCATACAAAGTTTTGTGGCTACAAAAAGGACATCAGGTAAATGTCACTAAACAATGTTTAGTTGAATTTAAAATAGGGGGATATAAAGATGGGGTTTTATGTGATGTCATTCCCATGGATGTTTGTCATCTATTGTTGGGTAGATCGTGGAAATATGACAAAAATGTGGTGCATGATGGGAGAAAGAACACGTACACTCTGGAAAAAAATGGTAGGATGCACATGTTGCTACCAATTCAGGATAAAGAAGTTAAACTAGAGGTGAACAAAATTTTACTTCTCATGAGCGGGAAAGAACTCCTTAAGGAAGTTAAGAAGAAGGAAGACACACAATTAATTTTCGTTAGGAAGCCCAAAATGTTTTTGAACGACACTAGGATAGATGATTTACCGGAAGAAATCCAGGAGTTGCTAGAAGAATTTGTTGACATAGTAGTGGATGAAATACCTTGTTCGTTGCCACCTATCAGGAGTATAATCCATCATATTTATCTTATACCTGGAGCCATTTTTCCGAACAAAGCAGCTTATAGGTTGACGCCACAAAAGAATGAAGAAGTTAAGAGACAAGTCCAGGATTTAATGGATAAGGGATTGATTCGGGAGAGCTTGAGTCCATGCATTGTTCCAATAGTGCTCATCCCAAGGAAGGACGGTGGTTGGAGAATGTGCATAGACTCAAGGGAGATCAACAAAATTACCATCAGGTATAGGTTCCCATTGTGAAGGATGGATGACTTGATGGATTGCTTGAGTGGAGTAGAGTTTTTTTCAAAGATTGATTTGAAAAGCGGATATCATCAAATTAGAATGAGAGAAGGTGATGAATGGAAGACAACATTCAAGACGAATGAAGGGATGTATGAATGGCTTGCCATGCCATTTTTCTTGACAAATGCACGCAGTACTTTCATGAGGTTGATGAACTAAGTCCTGAAGTATTTCATTGGGAAATCCATCATTGTATATCTTGATGATATATTAACTTCCAGCAAAACTGAAGTAGAGCATTTGAAGAATTTAGATGCAATGATGAGAAGGTTACAACAAGATAAATTGTTGATCAACATGAAGAAATCATCATTTATGAGGACATAACTCATTTATTTTGGCTTTGTTATCTCTGCAAATGAATTAAGGATGGATCCAGAAAAGATAAAGTTGATTAAGGATTGGCCATCGATGAAGAGCATGTTTGAAGTTTGAAGCTTCCATGGGTTGGCTAGCTTCTATAGGAAATTCATATGAACTTCAGTGGAATTAGCACACCGATGATGGATACGGTGAAGAAAAGACATAAATATTTTCACTAGCTGGAGGGAGCGGAGAAGAGCTTCAACCTGCTGAAGAAGAAGATCACTGAGAAACCGATTATGGTTTTGCCAGATTTCAGCAAGACATTCCAGGTCAAGTGTGATGTGATTGGATTTTCCATTGGAGCGGTCTTGAGCCAAGACAACAGGTCGATCGCGTATTTTAGTGAAAAACTAAATGAAGCGAAGATTAAGTACTCCATGTATGACAAAGAATTATATGCAGTCATACAAGCGTTGAATAAATGGAGGCACTATTTGGTTTCCAAAGAGTTCATTTTGTACAACGATAATCATGCTTTGCAATTCATGACTCGACAGGAGAATTTGAACCAAAAAAATGCTAAATGGGTTGAATACATGTAGAATTTTACTTTTGTGATTAAGCATATTTCTGGAACTACTAACAAATTGGCCAACACTTTGAGCAGGAAATGTTTGCTTATGCAGGAATTTAGAGTTAAGACTTTGGGTTTTGATAACCTCAAAGAAATGTACAGAGATGATCCAGATTTCAAAGAGGCATATGAGGCATCTGAGAATCCAATTCTCAGGGACACAAACCAATGGAAAGAGTACATGATCTAGGATGGACTATTGTTCAGGGGAAATTAGCTATGTATTTTGAAATGTTCCATGAGGGAGAATTTGCTGAGGGAAAAGCACAACGGAGGATTGGCCAGACACTTTGGCCATGAAAAAATGTTCTCAAAGTTGAATGGCTCATATTACTGGCCAAGGATGAGGACATATGTGAAGAAATTTGTGGACAGGTGCAGAATTTGTCAGCACATGGAGGGAAAATGGAAGAACACAGGGTTATATCAGCCATAACCCATACCCAAAAGGTCGTGGGATGAAGTGAGCATGGATTTCATATTAGGACTTCCAAGGACACAGAGGGGATAAGATTCAATCTTTGTAGTGGTGGATAGATTTTCAAAGATGGCACATTTCATACCATGCCAAAAAACTAGTGACGCAACTCATATTGCGAACTTGTTTTTCAAGGAAGTTGTCAAACTTCACGGCTTTCCAAGGAGTATCGTTTCTGATCGAGATACCAAGTTCATAGGACATTTCTGGAGGACCTTATGGAAGAAGTTGGGGATAAAATTGTCTTTTAGCTCAACGTATCATCCTCAAACGGATGGATAGACAAAGTTTGTGAACAAGAGCTTGGGATATTTTTTAAGGAGATTAGTGATTAAACACCATAGTGAATGGGATCACATTCTTCCACAGACAGAATTTTCTTACAATGATTCACTCAATAGAAAGCATAGGGCAGAGTCCATTCCAAATTTTATATGGAATTCATCCAAAGGGAGTCTCTGAATTGAAAGATTCAAAACAAGATGAATTCAGGAGACTTGCTAGTGCAGAGGAATTTGCAACAGGAGTGAAGGAGCTTCATAGAAGAATTAAGGAGTGGTTGCGGAGTTCAAGTCAAGAGTAAAAGCATAGAGAAGATAAACACAGGTGAGAACTTCAATTTGAAGTTGGTGATTTGATTCTTTCACGTTTGAGGAAGGAAAGGTTCCCAAGGGGAACATACAACAAGCTGAAGATGAAGAAAATTGGACCGTGCAAGGTCATAAGGAAATTTGGGGCAAACACATATGATATTGAATTACCCGACGGGGTCAGAATCTCACCGATATTCAATGTCATGGATTTGTACCCATATAGAGCTGAAGAAGAAGGAACAAAAGATGAACAAGAAAAGATTCAATGGATAAAACAAATGCTTGTAGATGAAAAGCCACAGATGGAAAGCATAATTGACAAGAGAATTACCAGAAAGACAAGGAGAAAAGAGTATTTTGAATACTTGGTCAAGTGGAAAGGACATATAGTTGAAGATGCCAACTGGGAGAATCAAGCAGAAATTCAAAGACATGGACAGACCGTGCAAGAGCTCATGAACAGGAGTTCATGAAAATTTTCAAGCAAGGGAGTATGATGCAAGAGCATTGTATAAAGCCCAAGTGCTTGCCTAAAACCAAGGAGACAACTGGACACACAGATGCAATTAAATATGTTTTTGAGAAAACATTGTGAATTTCAAAATATGAATCATTAATGTAATGGATGGGAGGAAACTGCATTAGCATTTATGTATTGAATATCCAAACTGATTTTGGGGCATATGTTCTTATCCGCCGGATGTAATAGGAATTTATGTGTGTTTAATGCAAGTAGGTATATTTAAATGATATATTAGACAGTTTAGGAGCATAGGAGGGAAAACAGATGATAGACACCCTCAACCCTTGTATCATTGTAACATAATTCAGAATTCATAAGATATAGAGCTACAGAGGAGAATAGAGAATTGTATGCATTTTAGTTGTTATTTTCCATGTATAGGAGCACGGGAATTAATAGAAGAAAGATTTGATCCCAATCTATGTGTTTTTTATGGTTATTGGAACCACCTATTAAATGGTATGTTGCAGGCTTGTTTTCATTCTCTGTATGCATTTTTCTTCAATGCTATGTGTGTGTATGCTCTAGAGTTCTATGATTGAATGTCTGAATTATGGATAAGGGGAGAATGAGTTTCAGTTGTTTCTCTTTCTTAGAACTCCTACAAAGAGTGCAGTGGAGGGCCCGCAAGGAGTATGTCAGTCGGGCTCTAAGTTTCATCTCAGAACTCTCAGAGGAGATTCAAATAGTGTCTTTACAGGGAAGAGTGCTAGCAGGGCACATAGTCGTGCAAAGTGTGTGCAAGCTGGGAGAAGGGAACAAATTCTTTCAAACTCACAGAGTATTTGAAGAATTCTCTATTGCAAGAAGTGCACAGAGCCGAAGACCCAAATAACCTGAGGTTATTTGAAAATTTTCCACAAGGAGAGTGTGCCGGGACCCTTTTGGAAGCCTTGAGTTCGTAAGCAAAATCTTAGAAGGGATAGAACCTTTGAATTGTTCAAAGGGAGGTGGAGGTCGAAATCGTCTCACAGAAGTCAAGTTCAGGAGGAAGGACGCCAAGTCTTTTGGCCAGAAGTTCCCGTGGAGTTGAAAACGAATAGTGGAATCACTTCAAGAAGAAGTGTCAAAGTTCTAGAGGTTGTTGGATCTGATAGAATAGCGGAGGGTTTAAGACTAAAATTCTTTCAACACTCATAATCTTAGGAGGAGTAGTGACCGTTATATCCGGATCAACGAGGACCATGGATCTCATATGTGAATTTTCCATATCGGGGATCGGGAAGTGGAGTAGTTCAAGGTTGTACTCGAGAGTTGCGAACTCCTGGGTTGTGAAATCCCGATACCAATAGGACCATTGGATCAAGAGAGGTACACAGTCGTCGATCTCATTGAAGGTATGATTTCAGAGTTGGGGATCCATAGAGGAAGAGGAACGGTTGTTCATTGTTCTCTCAAGTGGTGAAAGTTGAAGACTCGTATGAACAGGTGGCAAGGATCTACACTGTAAGTAGAGTAAAGTGGAGGAGACAAGTGGCATGTACGCGTCACTTTGGCAGAGTCCACATAGCATTGACTTACCACGTTTCAGGGATTCGCAAGGGAAGAGCACGAAAGGTTGGCACCCCAATTTGTGAAGTTTCCAGTTGTGAAAGGTACTTGCGTTAAGGCTTGGTTGTGGTCCTCTTGGAAAACGGGTTGAAGAGGGGGCTTACACCTTAATCCCATTTCAGAATTTTGTGTTTCGGCTAGTGCCAAGGGCTATGGCATTGTATTAGAAGTGCTTAACTCGCGGGACCCGAAATCCTTTGCGGGCTTGAAAAAGGGGTTCATTTAACCCTTGTCGTGGTTTAGAGAAGATCCTGCATGGATCTCGACCTGAGGGCAGGAGGTCTACACCATTATGTGTTTAACCTGTTTGGAGGAGCAATAAGTTGGATGAGAAAAACACAGGTTGTAGTGGCAGTTTCTACTACAAAAGTTGAATACATGGCAACCTCTCATGCAAGTAAGAAAGCAGTATGGTTACAAATATTGTGTTCAGATATTGGGTTGGTACAACAAGCTATAAGGATAGACTGTGACATTCAGAGTGAAATTTTTTGGGCAAAGAACCCAACTTATCATTCAAAGACAAAGCATATTGATATTCAATATCACTTTGTGAGAGACATGATTGACAAAAATAAAGTATCACTGATGAAGGTGGACACTTTGAAGAATGTTGCAGGCTCATTAACAAAATATGTGGGCATTGAGAAGTTCTCTTGGTGTAGAGGATCCATGGGCATTGTTTCCCTGGATTGTTGACTATGTAACCCTGTAACCCCGACCTGTATGCAAAGAAAACAACAAGTGGGAGAATGTTGGGTATGTGTTATATTCTTTTTCGGGCACGCAGGGGGGTTAGAGGGGGAACCACTAGGCCCCCCCTTGGGGGGTGTAAGGGGGTGAAGCCCCCTGCACAAGGGTTCAGGGGAAGCACCCCCCAAAAAAAAATATGCCTCAGGAAACATGTCACGTATTTAGGTGTTTTTTCGGCACATGGTTTTTTGCTGATGGTTTTCTATTTCCGGTTAAGGAATTAGGGTTTTGGACTAATTAGGGTCATTGGGTTAGGGTTTTGGATGTTGCTAGCTCCTATATGTATATTGCATTGTAAACAATGTATCACAATGAATGAATATAGAATATGTTGGTTTTCCTGGTTTGAGTTTCCAGGGGAAAAATCTCCGTGTAATGTTTTTATTTTCCATTGTATCTTTTTCTGTTCTTTTACTGAAAATTTTTTTGCACAAGATATTGTACAAGGTTAAAATCTACAGTATCCTCTATCAAGGATCAATGATATTTTTATCAACTAAAAGGAGAAAAGATATTTTCCAATATTGACCTGCGGTTAGGTTACCATCAAGTGAGAATAAGAGAAGAAGATACTAGCAAGATAGCCTTCTGGAAAGGGTATGGCCATTATGAGTTTATAGTGGTGCCATTTGGCTTGAAAAATGTGTCAACTAATTTTTTGTGTCTAATGAATGGACTGTTCAAAGATTAGCTAGACTTCCTGGATGATATTATTATCTACTCCGAGAGAGAGGAGGAACATGTAGACAATTTAAGAATGGTGCTACAAGTTTTGAAAGAGTACAAATTCTATGCCAAGTTGAGCAAGTGCACTTTCTATCAAAATCAAATCCACTATTTGGGCCATATTGTCTGAGAGGAGGGCTTAGTAGTGGATTTAGAAAATATTGAATCAATCATAGGCTGGCCAGCACAAAAGAACATTTTAGAAGTGATATCATTTATGGGTGTAAAGGGTTACTATAGGATATTCATTGAAGGTCTCTCCAAGATCTCATATCCAAATACTTCATTACAAAATAAAGGAATAAAATTTGAACATACCAGAAAGTGTGAAGAGAATTTCTAGCACCTGAAGAAATTATTAACAAGTTCACTTATTTTAAAGATTGCATATGTGTTGGCCCTCGACCAAGTTTTGGGGAAACTTTGGTCAGTTTTGGCCCACTTTTGGACTTTGACACATTGTTTGAAGAAGGAGGACCCAGGCGGAGTTGAGATCGTGGATCTCACCTATTTTTAGGAATATGTGGACCCAGTAAGGGATCCTCTAAGGTCTTGTAGCGAGTTTATGGGATGTTGGCCCATGGGTTCTCCCCATGTTTAGGCCTTATTGTAAGGAATTGTAAAGTATAAATAAAGAGGAATGTATTATAGAATTAGTTCAGTGAGAGTAGTTCTATGTGAACAGAAGTTCTTTTGTGCAAAGGAGTGTATGTGGTGGAGTATTTTTCTTCTACTGTAATTTTGTAGAAAGTGCTAAGTGTTGTGATAAGAGATTTTGGCTCTATCCATGTGGCCTAGTTTTAGAAGGAGGATCTAGTGCTTAGTGCGCAGATCTCTTGTCAGGTGCAGAGTTCGACTCTGTGGCTTAGTGCACAAGAGTGATTGAATGTAATATCTTGGTGAATAATAAAGAGGCGAAGCGGTTTGTGGATGTAGTTCCACCGTAGGGTGAACCACGTATATCTGGTGTCTCATGGCTTCCTTTGTGTTGTGTCTTTTATGTTATGAATTTTCTTAGTGCTTTTATTATGATATGTGATGAATAGATATATTTTTTTTAAGTACTTTACTTATGTTAAAGGGTAAATCAATGCTAGATCTGACTCACATTATTAAGTGCTAAGTGTTTAGGGTACATAATCACTTGTGGTTACTGCACTAGATATGTCTTTGATCTTTGCAATGTTAATGAGGTTAATAAACTAATGCATGTTCACTTCCTAAGAGTTAACATAATACTCTGTGAAGTGATATTATCACAGATTTGTGTCCCAGCCTGGTTATAAACACCTGCGTCCTATAACCTCCCCTGCTTCTACCTTGGGTGAGACTTCAGTTGCTTCATAGGTGTTGATGAAAGGGTTGGTAGTTGGGGTTTTGTTGGTGCGTTGTTAAGCGTTGAACCCTAGTTCTTCCCTTGTGCCAACAAATGGTTCCATTGTCGAGACCTGAAACTGTGATTGTTGGGAACTGAAGTAAAGAAAAAGAGAAGATATGTGCACAGATCTGTTGCTCAAGTGCGCAATACTCTACTTAGCTTGTGAAGCTTTGTGCCAAGAAAGTAAGTTATTTTGAAGAAAAGAGGTAATATTTTTTCTTTGGTAAGAGAAAGATAACTGATTTTTTTTTTTCGAAAGCATGAATTTAAGTATGTTTAATATATTATTTCCTAGTCTGAAAGCTAGGGAGCAATTGAAAGGAAGAGTTGATTTGAGTAAATTTAATGAAAATGAAGAAAGATATGTTATTCCTATGCATAGAAAGAGTTTTTGGACTGATAAGTGGATGCAAGAACCTAGAAAGATTTTTTGCAGATTGCAAGTCTAGCACTATGATCCTAGGGGAAGTGTGTAGTACAAAAAAAATTGGGGAACATTTAAGAGAAAAAGGGGATTAACTTTGTGTTATAATTGCAGAAGGTCGGTACATCTTTCTAAGGAATGTCCTGTGGTAGGCCCTATTTATCTTTGTTGTAATTTTGTTGGTCATGAGATTGAGGATTGTCCAAGGATTATTGTTAAAGCTGAAAGGATGGGAGTAACACAAGAAAACTATGAAAGGAGTCAAGAGACTAAGGGCATGTTAGAAAGACGGTCAGAGGAAGTTGAGACTACGTTATTACAGTTGGAAGAAACGATGAATGTCCATAAAGATGCCAGTTTACTAGAAATCCTACAAGCAAAACAACGCATAAGTGCTAGAATATAAGACTTTGACATAGACTGTATAGTCATGGATGAAGAAATACAAGTGAATATTATGACAGAAAAAACTTGGAAAATTTTGGGAAAGCCTACTATGGTACCTTCTTTAGGAAGGATAGGTTTTTTTAAGGACAGGATGATAACTTTATGTGGAAGAGTAACTATTGTACCTATTAATGTTCATGGAACATTGATTGAAGAACAATTTGAAGTCATTAGGTTTGTTGAGGACAACGCCCCTTTCCCACTTTTGTTAGGTAAGGCTTGGATTAAGAAGGATCATACCAGAAGGAAAGTAGAGGAAGAAGATATAGAAAAGAAAAAGAAAGAATTAAGGGATTTCATAGCTAGGAAAGTAGACCAACTAATAGAAGAACAAGAGGATAAGTCGAAGCAACATAGCAAAGTAACAACACAAGAGGGACAAAAAGAAAAAGAATTAGCTATCAAGGTTGAAAGAACGCAAGAAGGCTTGAAGGACCTATCTGTCCAAGAGAGAAGTATGCCCACTTGGGAAGTGTTAAGAAATGGGATATTAACTTCAAATCCTTTGAGGGTACCTCAACAGTATGGAGCTACTATGCTAGGGGAAGATAAGAATAAAAATGGAAAGAGAATTATAGAAACAGTTAAAGAAACTCAGATAATAGGAAAGAAGGCAAGGAATCTCAATAAAAAGAAGGCTAAGTTGGAAAAGCTACAAGAAGTTAAGGAAACCAGATGGAAGACTTAGCAGACTGGAGGCCTGAGCAGTGTCGAGCACCCCACAGGAGGTGGGTGACCAAAGGGAGGAGACTACAAAAAACATAGTAGAAAGTATAAAATCCCTCTCTTAGGCATGTAAATAGTTGAGTGACAGGAGTGCCTAGACATATGAATGCCTCGCCAAGGATCCAGAGTTAAAGAAGCTAGAGGCTCAGTTACAGGAGGCACACTAGCAAGCATTTTCATTGCAAGCAGAAATGAAGTTGCTCACAACAATGGAAAGGATGAAGAGATCATAGGAGTAGCGCACAGTACAACAACAAATCACTTCCCTCCATGGTAAGGTGATGGAAGTAACATAAAATTTACAAACTATGCAAGACAAATATTGCAAGGTGTTCAAGGAGATCTATAGCTAGGTTTCACAACTATATCAAGTAGTTGTAGCTATAGAATAGCACCTGGAGGGGCATGTTACAGAGAAGACAATCCAGGAGTTCGCTAAGAAGGAGGCTCATGCGAGGTAGCAAGTCGAGGAAGCTCGATTTAAGATCGAGGCCTTTGAAGCAGTGTTATCCATACCTATGTGACTCAGGATGAGTCGCAGGTGAGTGTTGGGGGCATGCTAGCCCTCGACCAAGTTTTGGGAAAACTTTGGTCATTTTTGGCCCACTTTTGGACTTCGACATGTTGGTCGAAGAAGGAGTTACTAGGTGGAGCTGAGATTGTGGATCTCACCTATTTTGAGGGATATGTGGACCCAGTAAGGGGTCCTATAAGGTCATGTAATGGGTTTATGGGATGTCATCCCATGGGTTCTCCCCATGTTTAGGCCTTATTGTAAGGAATTGTAAAGTATAGATAAAGAGGAATGTATTGTAGAAGTAGTTCAGTGAGAGTAGTTTTGTGTGAATAGAAGTGATTTTGTGGAAATGAGTGTATGTGGTCGAGGCTTTGTGATGGACTGTGATTTTGTAGAAAGTGTTAAGTGTTGTGATAAGAGGTTTCGGCTATGTGCATGTGACCTAGTTTTAGAAGGAGGATCTAGTTCTTAGTGCGCAAATCTCTAGTTTAGTGCAAAGTTCAACTCTGTGGCTTAGTGCACAGGAATGATTGAATGTAAGATCTTGGAGAATAATAAAGAGGTGAAGTGGTTTGTGGACGTAGCCTCACCTTGAGGTGAACCATGTATATCTAGTGTCTCATGGCTTGCTTTTTGTTCTGTCTTTTCTGTTATGCATTTGATTAGTGATTTGATTGTGATGTGTGATGAATAGATATTTTGTTGTTTAAGTACTTTACTTATTTTAAAGGGTAAATGAATGTTATATCTAACTCATAGTGATAAGTGCTAAGTGTTCAAGGTACATAATCACTTGTGGTTATTGCGCTAGATCTGTCTTTAATTATGCTATGCGATGTTAATGAGGTTAATAAACTAATGCATGCTCACTTCCTAAGCGTTAACATAATACTCTATGAAGTGATATTATCACATATTCGTGTCACAACTTGGTTACAGACACTTGCATCCTGTAACCCCCCCTGCTTCTACCTTGGGTGAGACTTCTCTTTCTTCACAGGTGTTGTCAAAAGGGTCGGTAGTCGGGGTTTTGTTGGTGCGTTGTTAAGCGTTGAACCCTGGGTCTGCCCTTGTGCCAACAATATCCAAACACGGATTTTTTTGTGTGCACATATGCATGTAAAGAAGGAGTTGGTGGAATCCTTACCCAAAATGGGCATGTCATTTGTTATGAATCCAACAAACTCAAAGGCCATAAAGGAATTATTCTACCCATGACTTACAGATTGCAACTATTTTTTATGCGCTGAAAATGTGGAGGAATTATCTCATGGGTGGAAAATTTGAACTAAGGATAGACCATAGTGGTATGAAATATTTTTTTGAGCAGCCAACACTAAATTCTGGACAAACTAGATGGTTGGAATTTCTCAACAAATATGACATTGAATTCAAGCACATCAAGGGAAAAGAGAGTGAAGTGGTTGATGAAACCAGTAGAAGAGTGCATGAAATGTATTATACAACCATTAGTATGTACAATTCATATTTAAAAACTATAATTTTAGAATTTTTGACATCATATCAACATTATGTGCAAGTTAAAGAAGGCTTATAGTAGGGTAATGTGCAACAAAAAATTAAAGACTGCATGTTGGAAGAGGATTAAATCCTCTTGTGTTGGAACAAGGTGTATGTTTCTAAACCTTAGAAATTGAGAAATTTAGCGATGACAAAGATATGTAACATGAGAGTAAAGATAGAATAGGTGCAAGGTTTCCATTTTCCCCCATCACTTCATACAAACAGAAATGGTGATCTGGATTATTTTCAGAACAAAATGAAAGCAGAGATATTACAATGAAATACACATAAAAATTGCAAAAAACTGAGAAATACAACAATACATGATTTCTATTAATGAAAGAAATGTACAGAGACTGTAAAAATAGAGAGTGCAAGACTCGCTAGAATGGTGATAGATTTATCTCTAAGAAGAGATGTGATGACTATTCTCATTCACAATCATATGATTACAATGAGGCTCTAAAGGTCTTTTATGATAAAAATGAATGACAAAACCCTAGACATCCAAAAACTTAACCCTAGGAGATGAAGCGTCAAAAGTCATGCGGGCCCTGTTGGGGTAAGTTAGTAAATTAACTTCCTAGGGTTGTAACTTTTGCATACAATATATGTTTTAGGCATCTGATATCTCGTTGGAAAGGTATTTTCGAGAAATATGCATTATATCGTCAAACGTTGACTACGTCTATAGTTTGAGTATGGCAAGCCAAGAAAACATTGTTTAAAGCCCCCAAATGGCCCTGGAAGTACAAAAAGATGTGCTAACATGAAAACTTCCAAAATAAGTCAGTTGGAATAGGTGGGTGGCCACCAATATCTACCTATATGTTGTTTAGGGCTTTAGGAAAAACCCATAAGTGAATAACCCACAATTACAAAGAATTGTCCCCATTACAGAGAAATGTGCTAAACTGAAAATTTGTCAAGATGAGCCAATTGGAATTTTGAACAAGTAGGTGGCCACCAATATCCACTTGGATCAATCCTCCCCCTTTAGGAAGCAATGGTGTTCATTGCATTGATCACCCGGGGAAGAGGGGAAAGCATTTTTTGAATCTAAATCAAGGTGAGCCATGTGCCTTGTTGGAGAAGTTGTGTTGCTTGATTTGTGGAAGGATGTCACGAAACTGTTGCTGGTGGGATTGCATCTATTCCACCAACCTATTGTCTCTAGGCTTGATGGGGCATTGTGTAGGCACTATTGTAGGTGAATGAACAATATTTTCTTTCTCTTTTTCAATATGATTATGCTGGATAGAAGGTGTTGAGGTTGTAGTGGTTGTAGAGGTCTTATGTGCATCATTTGAACACATTGTGAAGAGGATGAATTTTGCAGCATGAGAGACTACCTTGTGACACTGTTTTGGTGGAACAATAGTCGGAACTACCTCTGGTATCTTGTAGAGTTGACCCCCCAGAGTAATAATGACACTACAGAGTCAAGACTCATAAACATTAATTAAATTGAAATCTATTTTATAGTTATTTGATCTAACAGTGAAAATGCTACAGGTAAAGTGGTTATTATATTTGTATATAAAATGTAAAATTTTACATATAATATTACATAAAATATAAACACTAACATAAAACTATGTAAATATCTATCTATCTATCTATATATATATATATATAAGAGTACATATATTTTCTAGTTGAAATCTAAATTATTATAAATTTACCAAGCACTTTTTCTTGTTTAAAAATAATTAGTGAAATTCATAATATGATATAGGTAATTAATTGTAAGAATTGATACCAAAAACTCTAACTTATAATTCACAATAATTAACCACTTAAACTAACCTTATAAACCACTTAAATTAACCTTATAAACTTTCAATATATGTAGAGTAATAAAATTTAAAATAAAATAAAATTGAAAAAAAAATACATCATAATATTGAGTTGAACATAATAACAAGTCTTCTTCCTCCCACTTAAAGAAAGAGGTGAAAGGCCCAAAATCCAAATGTTTTTGGCACAAGTAAAAGTGGTGTGGTGACTAGTCAACTTACATTGTTCAATATCATGGTAATCCCCACTATTGATTCACAACTAAGTTATGATAAGTTTTTCATTATATCAAAATATTAATACAAATAAATATTTTTAATAGCCAAATTAATTTTAAATTATTAAAAAATATGTTATAATACTAATCTCCTACTCCATTACAATTACAGTACATTCTGAGTTTTTATTTGTTTCAATATAAAATATTTTCCAATATTAATATATAAATATTTTTATGGTTTTAAAATATAAAATATTATTATATAATACATGATCAAATTCAAATATTACCAAATCAAAACATATATATAAACAAAATTATAAATTGTTATTCCCTTTTATAATAAAATTATAAATTAATGTCCCACTTTTAAATAAAACGAAGGATTCATGTGGAAACACTATTTCAATTAAAAACAAAAATATATCTTATGGGTTGTTCCCTTTTAAAACAAGGTCGTGTGGCAGCACAGTCCCTACCAATGAGGTTAGAAAGAAAATTGTGGAAAATGGGGTCGAATTGGAAATGAAACGAAGTGTTCGGTGCAAAATGTAGATCACAGAAATGTTGTCTGCAACATGTATATCACAGAACATGGGGCAAAAGTAAATGATGATTGATAGGCAGAGCACCATCTATTTTTTGAATGTATATAGCAAACATATATTTTTTGAAAGTATATAACAAACAAAAAAATTGTTGACAGTGGAAGAAAAAAATTGCAAATTTAAATGCATTTTCCATATGGACTGATGAAAGATAAAAATATATGAAGACATAAAATTAAAAGGAGATAAGAAATATAAAAGTTTAAATGCATTTGTGAACATGGGGTATAAGTAAACGATTGGTGAAAGATAAGAATTAAATGCATTTGTCATACAGACTGGTGAAAGATAAGAATAGAGTCTGTAACATATAAAAATTTAAATGCATTTTTATTTGAAATATGTCAAAAAATAAAAATTTGTTACTACTGAAAATTTTGAAATATACAAAAAAATTAAAGTCTATTACATATAAACCGGAATTTAAATGTGTTTTTCATGTAGATTGGGATTGGGGATCCTGCAGACCATTAGAGAAATATGTACAAGAAAGAGGAACGTGGAAAGAAGATAGAGTGCAATACCTACAAAAAGAACTAAATTGAAAGGTATAAGTGTTTGACTATACATCTCTATTTAAGAAACTGGAATAACTGGGTTGATAAATAAAGGAGGATGCGATGAGTAAACTTACAGGGAGGGTACATATGATCCCTTTGGCTATTTTCTTTCAGATTTTGTTTCATTGAAGTCATCGATGACTGGGGTTTCAAGGATGTCCTTGACGACTGCTGGAATGTTGGTAACTCTATGTTGCCTTTCGTCGGCGGCCTGTTTCAATTGCCTTTTGAGCCATTCTTCAAAGTAGCTTCTCATTGGGGCAACATTGATCTCATTCCAAATTTTTATGTTGAAAAGATCATTTTCTAATTCCCGAAAGTCGATAGAAAGATTAGAGAGACCCTGATGAATTTTCTCATTCTGTATTGCATATTTGACTAGTCAGTCGTGGATGTGAGCTTGATCAAATTGAAGGATGTTGTAAAAAAATTCCAGAGAAAATGCCTTAAACATAGCAACTTGTTTATCGAACTCTTGTCTGGTTAAGGGCAAGGAGTTTGTGATTAAGTGGGGGTCTTGGAAGTCATTGGTTTTCTCGGCCAAGTCTATATTTGATAGCCTTGTGAATAATTTATCTTTCTTTGATATGGCTTGTTCACATGAATGAACAATGAGATGCAGGTTCTTCACTTTTTCTTTCCAACATGCATTCAATTGGTCGATCTAGTTTTTGGATGGAAGATCTTCTTCTCTTCTTTTTGTTTCTGTCATATTGTTGACAATCTTTCCAAAAGAAATGACCACTTTTAAAAAGAATTTTTCTTCATATTTTAACTCGGCCTGCAAAAACTCGAGCAAGCTATGTGCTCAGGTTCCAAGGGAAGTGATGGTTTGTGATATTTTCCATGCCTCGGTAACCCGTTCCATTCTTTTTTTTATATTGTTCTCCACATATCCTTTACAGGATGCGAGAAGGGTGGAGGATGCTTTTACATTGGGTGCAGGGGTGTCAGGCATGGCTATTTCCAAAGGATTGACAAGCAATGGCATAGGAATGAAAGCATCTTCCAATTCCTTGACCCGGTCCTTCAATCTGGAATTCTCGGTATCCATGCCTCCAGTGGAATCATGAAATGCTTCTCTGCTTGCGGTGTGAAGTTGAAAGATTTGGGACAGCCGCATGTTGGCAACGTCAAACTCTGAACGAGATTTTCCTTTCTTATTTTTAACATTTTTTTCTCAATTATCAATTTTTTGGACCAGCTATAAAAAATAGTGCTCTAGAACATGAAGGATTTATCTTCGTTAAAATTTTTAGTAATGGATATGTCCATTGGATGTCTATGGTGGATGGCGTCTCTGGCATCATCAATGAAGCGGATCATGCTATCCAGATCAGTGTCAACTTCCATGTTCTCACTCTGAATTTTTGGCTCTTCCTCTTACCCCACATTTTTTTTCTCTTCTTCTCTACTGGAAACTTGTGAGAACTATCAATTTTAGAGTGAGGAGGGTCATTATCTCCTCCTCCGTTTGAACAAATCTGGGTTTCTTTGTTGTTGTGGTGGGCCATTGGAGCGATGCTCTAGGATGTCGTACTTTTTGAAGTGGTATTTGCAGATTGAACACTCTTGTCACTGGGGCCTTTCCCCTATTGAGTGTACAATTTAGTGCATCTTTGGACTATGTCTACGTCGTCCGCATCAGAGGTAGGACCGTTGTCGCCACTGTCTTTGTTTTTGGGAAGGTGTTTTTTTACAAAACAATCGTCAAGGCTAGGTGTTTGTAAATGTTTCTAAAAGTATCATACGAGTCGAACTCTCTTATGATTTCAGTGTATATTAGGTTGGAGGTGCTAGAATGTGCTGCGAATTCTTCAATTTTGTTGATGTTTTTCAACACGAACTCCCCTATTTTCCAAGGCAGAGGAATGAACTATTTTTTTTCTTCCTTTGGAATAGATGGAACCAGTAGCTATATTGAAGTGCTACTTCTGCAAAAAACATTATGTCCATAATATGACATGGAAGGAGAGTAGGTTGTTCTGTGGAGCCAAAAATTCTTATGATAGTGTAATTATACAAAAGTTCATGTGTGCCCTTGTTGTGCAAAAAACTAGTTGCATGTTCAGATATGCGGGGAGCATCTTCTCCTAACAACAAAAATTTGAAAACAGATATGAAGCCATTAAAAACCTCATAAAAATAATGGGAATCCTTGTGCTTCCACAAGGCCTGGTACCATAACATTACTGGGTGGAATTCACAGTTGACATTCTTGGACAAATATAGTTGCGGAAATCAACAGGAATGCGCTATTGCAAAAACTAAATAGGATGACATATAAAATTTATTTTCCCTTTTGTAGCTTGACAATTGGGAAGATATTTCATGGGAAATTAACCTACCCTGATCAAAAATGGCTTGTTCATTGACTGTGAAATACAAAATATAAAGAGCCATGTGGGAAACAGTTGTTGTGGGCTCCTGTCCCGTTATTCTTGTAAACAACCAGGTAATTTCATGAAATGGATTTCTAAATGAACTAACCTGCATGCTTGTAATATCTTCAGGAACTAGAAGTGGGTTTTCCAAAAAAAGGGGCAAGAGGTCCAATCCATTATTATGCTTTGCTAGGAACTATTTGCAATCTTCTCCTCTGAACGTCAATGTTGGCTCTGGAAATTTTAGCATCTGGCAGAAGACCTGAGGTGACAAAAAAATAAAAGAGTGGTCCCGTAGTGGAATAATTCTTTTCTCTGCAATAAATTTATCGACGCACTAAGAGACCAGGTCCTTACAGTAAAAAACCTCAGGGACATAGCCTGCATGAGCAATCCCGGATGTCCAAATTACTTGCTTCTCTGCGGCAGAGGTTGAGTAATAAGAATATGCCCTGGACCACTGGAAGTTCTAGTCCTCGCGCCCAAGGATGTTCACTGTATATCCACATAATTTTTGTCGAGATGATGCCATAGGTTTATGAGAACATTGCTTTGGTTCAAATGATGGTTTAAATGAATAGTTAGAGCCGATAATGTAACTCTTCACTAAATCTTGGTTAAATTCTTATGAATTGGAAATCTCCTCTAGCCTTTCGTTGATTAATGACAGTTTGTGTTGGTGGTGCACGATGAGTTGTTAGTAGTAAAGATTATTTATTGCATATTTAGAAATGCGAAGGTAGCGGGTACGACAAAGAGAAATTAAGGATTGGAGGTTTAGTGAACGTGTGAAGGCCATGACGTGTGAACGAGATTTCATGATTTTGAAATGAACACTCGGAAGGGATAATATAATCCCCCCACAAATTTTGGTTTAATGTGCATCAATATGAGATTTCCTTGAGACTTTCACCCATCAATGACAATCTATACAGTTTCTTCATTATGACCTGTTAGAATTAAATGCCAGTAATTCCATATTTAGAAACAAGATATGTATATATATAAAACTTTTTTTTTTCTTTTATTATAGACAAGTGTGAAGGTGATGGAGATGGCAGAGAGCAAGGAAAGAATGGAAAGCTCTGACAAGCAGTCGGATGGGATTCAAAAAAGGGTTAATGGATAGTCAGGACAGTCAAGTGTTGCACGGTCAAATTTCATGTATCGGAATTTTTTAGTACAAAATGTGTAAAACCGAAGAGATCATGATGGGGTGGTTGAGCGGCCGGTTTGTATATTTGTGGAATTATGGAAAAGTGGATAGGTATGGAATATGGAAATTGCTAATTGGATGTGTAGCAATAAGATATTACATATAATTGCCAACTGCTAATTGCAAAAGAGCGTGGGCTGATCTGGATTATTTTCAGCACGAAATGCAAGTGGAGATATAATAAAGAAATGCACAGAGATATCGCAGATATTCAATAATATAAAATAAATGTATCAGAGATGCAACCATAAACACAAATATATAGTAATAAACGATTTCTATTAATGAAAGAAATGTACAGAGATTATAAAAATACAGAGTGAAAGATTCGCTAGAATGGTGGCAGCTTATCTTTGAGAAGAGATGTGACGGCTACTCGCATTCACAAGAATATGGCTACAATGAGGCTCTGAAGACCTTTTTACAATAAACAGGAATGCCAAAAACCCAAGACATCCAAAAACCTAACCTTAGGAGATGAAGCGCCAAAATTCATGTGGCCCCCATTTGGGTAAGTGAGTACATCAACTTCCCGGGGTCGTAACTTTTGCATTGATCTTCATTTTAGGCACGTGATAGCTCGTTGGAAAGGTATTTTCAAGGAGATTCATTTTGGGGGCTCAATCATGCCTTCATCTATCATTGAGAAACTCGATCTCAAAAAACCTTAATTTGGGCCCTCAAAATGGCCCCGAAAGTTAAAAATTGCTAAAAATAGTAAATTGTCAAAATTGCCAGAAAACTATTTTGAGCCAGTCAGAAAAGGTGGATGGCCACCGATATCCACCTGGATCAATCCTCCCTCCTTAGGAAGCAATGGTCTCCATTGCGTTGAGTTCCTGGGGAGAGGGAAACACATTTTTTGAATCTACATCTTGGTGAGCTGCTTGCCTTGCTGGAGACGTCGCGCTGCTCAGTTTGTGGAAGTTTGTCACGAACCTGTTGAGGTTGAGGCCATTCAATAAGTCGGGCTACATGAGAGGACGATGTGCAGAAGGAATATTTGCACTTTGCTACAACCTTGTCGACTTGCTTCTGTTTGATAGAAGGTGCTTGGGGCGAGGCTGTAGTGGTTGCAGTGTCCTTCTGTTTTCCTTTCAAACGGATTGTGAAGAAGCTAAATTTTGTAGTATAAGATACTAAATTGCGACACTTTTTAGGTGGAACAGTAGCTGGAACTACCTCTGGTATTCTATAGAGATGACCCCCATAAAAACAATGACACTGCGGGGTTGAGACTCATAAACAACATGGCGCTTCCACATATATGGTTGGCCCAAGAGAACATCAAAGACATCCAGTGGGGAAACATCACATAATACCTCATCCTTTAAGGGTTGGATGTCGTATAACAATAGACATTGTTGGCTGACATGAAGATCTCGTCCTTGGCGAAGCCACCCGATGTTGTATGGCTGCGGGTGTGGTGTTGTCGACAATCCCAACTGTTTGACGACCTCTGTTGAGATGAGGTTCTTCTGACTTCCGCTATCAACAATAAAATGAAGTGGGGTCCCCTTCACCCACATCTGTGAATGAAAAAGACGCTCCCCCTCTTCAAGATCTGTTGGTTCTTCTGGTTGAATTGTTGCGGTTGCGACAATAGTAGTGGGGTTCGCGTCAATGATCTGTCCTTTACCATTATTTCCAGAATCAGATTTTGAATTAGGGTTCGGCTCTTTGTCTTTGATCTTGGCCACCAATGAATGTTTTGAGCGACATTCATCGGTGTTGTGCCAGGGGATTTTGTGGAAATTGCACCATTTTGCGGTGTCCTTCTTTGACTTCCCGTGACCCTTCTTTTCCTGTGTCTTGGACTAGTTTTCGGGAGACTATTTGTTAGGGTCATATTTGTCATACTTCAGTTGTTGCAGGTTTGCATACCCAAACTCCCATTTTTTCTGGTGCTTAAATTTCTGCTCAATTTTAACAGCATATCGATAAGCAACACTGAGTGATGAGATGTCCAGAAAATCCATTTTAGTCTGGATGTATCTTTGTAGAGCCCCACGGTATTTCAAAACCAAATGTCGCTCAGAGTCTTTGATACCCATCTTGGTGCACAATATATGGAAGGTATTGGTGAACTCTGGAACTTCCTAGCCCCTCTCTTGCCGTAGTGTGGTCCATCTCATGTACTGGTCCTCATAGTTTCCAACGAGGTAATATTGTTCCTTTACTGCATCCACAAAAAAATCCCAAGTGGGATCGGCCCCGTATATTCTAGACTCCGCTATGGAACTTTGCTCCCAGTAAATTTCCTACCAATGTTTGACATGAGGGACAGATTTAAGGAGTGCGAAGGTGATCTTTTCTTTGTCGGAAAAATTGTGAACAGAGAAATAACCTTCTAGCAGTGTTAACCATTTTTCTAGGGCTTCTGCATCTATCTGTCCTTCAAATACAGGAATATAAAAATTAACTTGTACCTTGAAAGGCGAGGTGCCTCCAAAGTGGTCACTTGATGAAGATGTGTTTGATGCTATCGGCAGGCATTGAAGGATGTGGGAAAAATTATCCATCATTTCATCCCTCTGTCACATGAGAGCTTGCTCAAGCAACAAATTGATAGGATCGTCTACTTCGTCGTTTTTCTTTTCTTCTGCCATTGAGGGTTTCTTGGGTGTATGAGAGAGATTGTCTTCAAGAAATATAAAGCTCAAGACCCAACTTTCTATACTCGGAACTCGTCGGGGACATGCACTGAAAAATGATCAAGAGCAACCTGCTCTAATACCACTGATCCGGATTATTTTTGGCACGAAATGCAAGCTAAGATATAATAAAGAAATGCACAGAGATATTGCATATATTTAACAATATAACATAAATGTATCAGATATGAAACCATAAACATAGATATATGGTAATACATGATTTCTATTAATGAAATAAATCTACAGAGACTGTAAAAATACAGAGTGAAAGACTCAGTAGAATGGTGGCATCTTATCTCTGAGAAGAGATGTGACGGCTACTCGCATTCACAAGAAGATGGTTACAATGAGGCTCTGAAGGCCTTTTTACAATAAACAGGAATGCCAAAAACCCTAGACATTTGAAAACCTAAAACTAGGAGATGAAGCGCCAAAAGTCATGTGGGCCCCATTTGGGTAAGTGAGTACATCAACTTTCTGGTGTCGTAAATTTTGCATACAATCTCCATTTTAGGTGTGTGATAGATCGTTGGAAAGGTATTGTCAAGGAGATTCATTTTGGGGGCTCAATTATGCTTTCACCTATCCTTGAGAACCTCGATCTCAAAAAACCTTCATTTGGGCCCTCAAAATGGCCCCTGAAGTTAAAAACTACTAAAATTAGTAAATTGCCAAAATTGCCATAAAACTATTTTGAGTCAGTCAGAAAAGGTGGGTGGCCACCAATATCCACCTGGATCATGGGCACAGGAAACAATGACTACGAACAGAATATTTCTTCAACCCGCCAAACTGACGATCTGCCAAGGAAATTTGAAGAAATGGTGAAGTATGGAAAGTGGATAGACGGAATTCAAAATAGGGTGACAACAGTTCCACAAAATATGTGAGGACCCGACGGTTAAATTGTATTTCTTGGAATATTTAAGTGCAAAATGTATACCATGGAAGAGGGTATGATAGGTGGACCATAATACGCAAGAGGGTATGATCTAAAGGCAATCTTGATCGCCCCATCCCAAGAGCCTATCTGTCAATTTGTATATCACAGAGCTCTGAATGTTGTTTGGAGGTCACGGAAAAGTAGAAGTGCAATGTTGACCCAGTCAACGTGCAAGTCCACCTGTCAATTTGTATATCATGGAACTCTGGGTTCCAGTTGTAGGACACAAAACAATAGAGGGTCAATTTAAAGAAAGGGGAAGCGGTCGTTGGAAATGTGTGAATCCACAAAGTTGCGGAGCAAGGCATTTTCGAGAAAAAAATGATTAAGTAACCAGGAAGAGAAACTAGAGGGAATAAAAGAGTGGGAAAATAGAAAGGCGAAAGGCAGTTTTCGTAAGCAGGAATTGGTTTCAAAGAAGCCCCATTGTTGCAAAACCATGATTTTCTACTAATTATCAGCAAATGCATTGTTGAAGATTAGATTTTATTGCAATGTTTGCGTGTAAGTATTCTCTTGATACATTCTTCCATGACAGTAACATATTAACTTAACTACTAAACTTCATTTTCTACTAACTGCCAGTAAATGCTTTGTTGAAGATTAGATTTTATTGGAATGTGTGGGTCTAAGTATGTTCTTGATACATTCTTCCATGACTACAACATATTAAATCAAGTATTAAACTTCTTGCATTATTGGTTGTTAGCATTAAAACTTAATAATTGCATGTCTTGAAACAAGAATAAAGATTTTGCTGCAACATTGTACATTGGTATTTTTATGTTCTATCTGCATTATGAATAGAATTGAACATTGGTTTGAAACTGTGTAATCCATTTTTTGTTTGCATAAAAAGTTGTTGGATTCACACAGTACATTGGCATATAATTGTTAGATGTTCCATCTTAGAAAAAATAACCTAAGTAAACACAATATCGAAGAAGTACGAGAGAACTGAACCATGCCAATGAGAACATGCGTTAAATCCAAAAAAGAGGCAACAATGAAGACTCGAAGGAAATTTTTTTTTAATAATAAATCCATTTAAAAAAAAAAACACCAAGTATTGTACATCTATCCTTAGAAATTGGACCCAGTTCTTCGGGCCAAAACATTGAACGTATATGCAACAAACACATGCATGGGATCCACAGTATGCAAGATCTTTGTAGTTTTCTCCTCGATGAATCATCCTGTGCTGAAATTGATAGTTTTCAGAAGCTTCCCGTGAGGAAGAAGATGAAAAACATTGCAGGGAAAATGGAATAGCCCTTAGCTGAAATCACCTCTGCATAGTCCAAAAAAAATCAGGAGCACAATTTTCACGTGCAATTCTAGAGGCCCAAATTAGTCCATTATGGGCGGAAGCAGATGACTTGTAGAAAAATGCCTTGCAGCAGCGAGAATTTTGGACCTGATTCTCGAAGATGTTAATCAATATTTTTTTGGCTTGAAATATATCTCTGAGACATCAACATATCATTTCTTTACAGTGAAACTCTTTTGCCCAAAACAAACTAATTTGGAACTATGGAATTCCTAATTTCGTGTTGCAAAGTGGCTATTGCGTTCACTATCATTTTCTTTTCTAAAACTCCTTTTGGTGTTGTCATGATCGCCATCACTGAGATGGGAAGTTCCATTCGTTATGGTTGATCTCAATTTGGGTGTGTTATTGCACAGTTTGTAGCAATGATAAAAGGCTATGAGATAGGAAGCCAAACTGGTGTAACAGGAACAAATCCCATCCAATGTCACCATGATGGGAAGGTTCTTTCTCTTTAGGGAGGTTAGGCCCAGGGGAGACGTCCCCGGTGAGCTGGGGTTTTGAGGAGGCAAGAGGATAATAAGTCAAGGATAAGTTTCCCCCCTCACAAGTCACCACCAATCAGATATTCTTGCTAAACAACCAATAATGAAGTAAAACCCCAAATAAATGTACCTGCCTAGAACAAAGCAACAACAAATTGATATGTGCAAGCTATTTCAATGGGTTAGTATTTCATACAACTATATGATAAAGATATATATGAACAATTATGGCAATAAATATTGACAAATTCAATGTTTATCAATATAGCAATGCAAGTAATATCACTTCTTCAACAAATGCTCGAATAATGTGGCATTCAATACAATAAATCAACACCTCATTCAATTAATGCCTTTAATCATTGTCCAATTTCTCATAAACAAAACGATGTTGCACTAATGATGTAATAGCATGAGATGACAACAACAATTAGGGTTAGTAGGGTTAGTAGGGTTAGCTCTTAGGATAGGTTTAGTAGTTAGGGTTTCAATTCAATGGTTTTGAGAGTGTTGTAATCACATTTCACTTCAATGCTAGAGGACTCTAGATCAGTGCCTTAGGGTTTAAAAGAGTCAAAAGTGAAGGACACAAGGGTTGAAGGAATCAAGGTAACAACAACCAAGAACTAGAGGGAAGAGTTCTAAGGTGTTGCTATGGTAAGGCCTCAGAATCAAAACCATAGGGTAGAGAGTCTCACTCTGGTGTTTCTATGGCAAGGCCTCATGCTCTCTCCTCCTTTGTTGGATGGAAAAATGGCTAGCATAAAAGATAAACTGAGACAAGAGGGTTTGATAAGACAAATTGTTGTAGCAGGAAGGCTCCACTAGAAAACCCTAGAAAATAGGTCCTAAAGTGTAGAAACTCTAGGCTTCAAGATGTCACCTACTTCTCGGCTTGTAAAGGTATGGCCAGCAAAAGGGAAGAAGAAATAGGAGTGTATCTATGTCTAGGCTCTTTCTTCCTTCAACAATGGCTAAAAATATCTCTCAATGGGGACATAAGACAAGGACCTACTTGTGTGCTTGTCTCCTAGTGTTTTGTACAGCAAAATCATAAATACATGCAAGAAATTAAACTACAACCATTCATTCAACAAGTTTTGCAGAAAAATACTTACAATTCACCAAGAAATATAATGCAAACCCTAGTTGTAACACCTTCCTTCAAGAGAGAAGCCAAAAAATGCCAAAATAATCTTCCTTCAACAAGTGCACATCACTAAATCAGACAATAACCCAAGAGAGGGTGCAAATTTCAGTCCTCACTAATGAGTGAGTGAAATATCCTGAAAAAATGAAGGTGAAAATCCTTCATTTATACCATTCCATGTCCTAATTTTACATTTTAGGTCATGTAAAAGGTCGACAAGGCCAAAATGCCAAAATCATATTGTTTTGCATTAAAATGTTAAATCTAAACCCTAATCAAGATGAAAAGAGATAAAAAGCCCCTCTAAGGGATACCTCATCCAAACCGTGTAAGTGGGTGGTGTGGTCGGGGATGTCCAAATATGTGGGTGCAATGAGGGCCAAGGATGCAAAAGTGTTATATGTGGGTGCCTTTGTAGAAGGCGAGTTGTACCTATCATGGATGCAGTCTTTCCAAGCCCATTCTTTCCTTTATTATCTTTTTTTATTTTATTCTTTTTTATTTTTTCGTTCAAGAGATAATCAGGGGACACTGCCTTGGCATGGTGACCAGAGCTGGCAGTGTTACCCACAAGTACTTTCACAAAAATGACAAGGTTGGATCATGATGAGACCCCCTTTCCCTTGGCCATGCAACCAAGAATCACTGCCCTGGCATGGTAACCAGCTGGTGGCAATTTCATACTGCTAGGTACCCATGGACCTAATAGGCTAGCTCGTGACGAGAACCCCTATCCTTTGACTAGGTCTTGTTTTATTATTATTTTTCGGGTCCCTCTTGTTTCTTACTGAGAATCCTTTTATTTATTTCTCGGGGATCCCTAGGTGAAGCATCTCAAGGTTTTATTCTTAGGATTTTATCTTTTACCATCTTTCTTTTACCTTCTGGCCCTTTATCCCCTTCTTCCCATGAGATAAGGTGCAGTCCTGAAAATAGGTCAACTCAATGCCCGGACAAGGGGAATGGGATAAGTGAGTGGTAAATAAGATGGAATAGTGGTGTTATGATGGGAGCGGACGATGGATTTTCAGAAGCCCCCCAGTGGCAAACCAAAACCTATAGACAAAGGCTTGATAGGGCACCCTGTCAATCCCCCGAAACATGGTCAAGTGGGAAAATGTAAGATCCAAGTAGTCGTTAGAAATAAAAGGAATCAGATGCATATATTTAAAGTTTTTAATGATCAAAAGTGACACATACCATGATACCTGGACTAATTACCTCATGGATCAAGAACCTTTTTTGATACAGGACCAAACTGATGGTGATGGATGTTTCTGTTGCTAATAAGATAAAGATGATGGAAGAAGAAAAGGTGGGCCCTCCAGGGCCATGCTCAGGTCAATCCTTCTCTCGGTACTACATGTCTAGGACCTGTGGGCCTTGAGACATGATCTCCTAGTTATCCCAAAAAAGTGGGGATAACATATGGCTCCAACTCAGGGACATGTGCTCATCGTAGAGCGCATGAGAACCTCGACATCTCTGACACAAACTGTAGACCTTATCAATCTCAATAGAAGAATCAGTAACAAAATTGGGGTGGTAATGCCACCCCAGCATACAAATATATATGGACTAAAATAAAGAAATCAATAAGTAAGAATGTGAAAGAAAACTTCTTACTTGTACTTACCTGTTGGCTGGAATGTTGGGTGTAGTCAAGCAATGAGTGAAGCCAATCCAGCAACATCCCACGATACCTGCCTTTGTGCTTCATCATAAACCAAAATAGTGATAAATCAAGCACAAAAATTCCATGAGTTAGAAAATGCATTGTATCTATGGAGGTTGTAAGGTCTATCTCATGGAGGCGGGTGGGAGGGAAAAGGTCATGCCAAGTCAACTTCTAAGGAAAGAACTCAATCCACTTCAGGAAGGGATCATGAAAAGTCCACAATTCAGAATACTGGCTCAAAGGGTCTACAAACTAGCTACCTAGGACATCCTCATGCTCTCAAGCCTGGGAAGGGATTGACAAAGACCTAGCAGATGACTGGAAAACTCTCAAGGTAAAGTTGAAAAAATGAGATGATAAAATGAAATCTGTAGTTTTCAACCAACCCTTGGATTCTCGGGTTTTCTTCAGAGGAAACTCAATGAAAAAGATATAATTCCCAACTACACCTTTAATGATACAACAAGGTAAGGTAATAAGAGGTGGTTGGAGAAAAATGTCATGAGAATCTATCTTTAGGCAAACAACGTTCTTACTCTTGTCAAAACTTGAGCACAACGATGGTTGATAGTCATCTTCATAGAATAAATCCAAATGCTCAGAGGAGAAATCATCAAATTCCTCAAGGTATGACCGAAAATCATTAGGAAAGAATAGCATCAATTCATCCTTGGGTGTCTGAATAAGGTCAGGTTCTTGTTGCCAAATGTCAAAATTATTAGTAACTTCATGTGATATATGCAAAGGAAACTTTTGGGAATAACCCTCAATGTCATAAATGGGACCCCCATCATATCCAATCACATCGCATTTACACTTCCTGACATATATGAACTCATCAAGGTTATCAACAAAGTCCTTATTTTTATCAAAACATGAAGGGGTTAGAACATCCAACACTTCTTTGCTCTCTACATCATAAGATAAAGAATCATTAAAATTCTGGAAGGGGAAATAACTCACCTTGTTTAATCCTTCCTGTGCAAGAGATTCAAGTGTTTGGATAACTTCATCAAGAGGAATATTTGCCTCTACATCTTCAGCCTTGAGATATAGAGGATCAAGCTCATCCAAGGGTTCCATTTCCTCTTCACTCTTTGAGTCATAGAACAAAGTATAATCAAAGAACTGGAAAGGAAAATGACTTACCACATTCTCTTCATCTTGTTCAAGAGGGACAGGATCTTGGAGAGCTTCGTCAAACTGAGGAGCGGTTACTGGTGCTTCATAATTCACTTCTTTAGTTATATATTCACTGCATTCTATTGAAATATGGGAAAAAACCTAGTCCTCTTCAAGAGGTTGACAATGTTCTTCATGAATCTCTTCTTTCACATCAAAGGATTCTTGATGTTGAACATGATATGCATTTTTGAGATCTGCCACAATCTCAGTAGTGAATCCCCCGTATTCCAAGGCTATTGTGAGATTATGAAGGGCATCTTCATACGTTTGGCAACGTGGTTTGGTAAAATCAACAAACCTGCTAATGAGGTGTATGAAATATGATATGCCTCTATCTTAGCAACAACCCTTAAAACGATCTTGCAAGTAGGATGGCAGGGTGAGTAAGAACAATTTTATAATAGCATCCTCTCCTCCCAATTATGTCTCGCTCATATAGTCCAAAAAAATTACAATGTGAGGAGTTGGGAGGCCCAAAAATCTTGGAGAGTTGTTCAGCCATTTTGCATCAAAGTAATTTGGGTATCCTTGAAAAATTTTGAAATAAATAGTTGGATACATTTGTTCCCAGTGTACCATGATCCCATAACTTGGAAATATCACAAAATTGAGAGTAAGGTGGCACCCTAGAAAATTTCAGTGGAGTTGCCAGATAATTTTCCTAAAACTATCAAAGGATAAGGGAAAACACCCTAAGTGGAGTTGCCAGGTAATCTTGTAAGATAAGGCTTCTAAGGAAAAGCTTATTGAAAAGTGTCGTCTTGAGGAGAATTGACTCAGTGTTCCCCGGCAGCGGCACCAAAATGTTAACGCACAATTTGTAGCAATGATAAAAGGCTATGAGATAGGAAGCCAAACTGGTGTAACAGGAACCAATCCCACCCAATGTCACCACAATGGGAAGGTTCTTTCTCTTTAGGGAGTTTAGGCCCAAGGGAGACATCCTCGATGACCTGGGTTTTGAGAAGGTAAGAGGATAATAAGTCAAGGATAAGTTTCCCCCCTCACAAGTCACCACCAATCAGATATTCCTGACTAAACAACCAATAATGAAGTAAAACCCACAGAAATGTACCTGCCTGGAACAAAGAAATATCAAATTGATATGTGCAAGCTATTTCAATGGATTAGTATTTCATACAACTATCTGATAAATATATATGAACGATTATGGCAATAAATATTGACAAAGTCAATGTTTATCAATGTTGCAATGCAAGTAATATCACTTCTTCAACAAATATTGGAATAACGTGGCATTCAATACAATAAATCAACACCTCATTCAATTAATGCCTTTAATCATTATCCAGTTGTTCATAAAAAAAACGATGTTGCACTATTGATGTAATAGCATGAGATGATGGAAGAAATTAGGGTTAGTAGGGTTAGCTCTTAGGCTAGGGTTAGTAGTTAGGGTTTCAATTCAAAGGTTTTTAGAGTGATGTAATCAAGTTTCACTTCAACGCTAGAGGACTCTAGATCAGTGCCTTAGGGTTTAAAGGAGTCAAAAGTGAAGGATGCAAGGGTTGAAGGAGTCAAGGTAACAACGACCAAGAACTAGAGGGAAGAGTTTTGAGGTGTTGCTATGGAAAGGCCTCAGAATCAAAACCCTAGGGGAGAGAGGCTCACTCTGGTGTTGCTATGGTAAGGGCTTGTGCTCTATCCTCCTTTCTTGGATGGAAAAATGGCTAGCATAAAATATAAAATGAGACAAGAGGATTTGATAAGACAAAGTGTTGCAGCAACAAAGCTCCACTAGCAAACCCTAGAAAAATCATCCCTAAAGTGTAGAAACCCTAGGCTTCAAGACGTCTCCTTCTTCTCAGTTTGTAAAGGTACGGCTAGCAAAAGGGAAGAAGAAATAGGAGTGTATCTATGGCTAGGCTCTTTCTTCCTTCAACAATGGCTAAAAATATCTCTCAATGGGGACATAAGACAAGGACCTACTTGTGTGCTTTTCCCCTAGGGTTTTGGTCAGCAAAATCATAAATACATGTAAGAAATTAAACTACAACCATTCATTCAAGAAGTTTTGCATAAAAATACTTAAAATTCCCCAAGAAATATAATGCAAACCCTAGTTGTAACACCTTCCTTCAAGAGAGAAGCCAAAACATGCCAAAATAATCTTCCTTCAACAAGTAGGCATCACTAAATCAGCCAATAACCCAAGAGAAGGTGAAAATTTCATTCCTCACTAATGAGTGAGTGAAAGATCCTGAAAAAAATGAAGGTGAAAATCCTTCATTGATACCATTCCATGACCTAATTTTACATTTTAGGTCATGTAAAAGGATGACAATGCCAAAATACCAAAATCATATTGTTTTACATTAAAATGTTAAATCTAAACCCTAATCAAGGTGAAAAGAGATAAAAATCCCCTCTGAGGGAGGTTGTATCCCCTTTTAGGGAAAATTAAGCATCCTGGAGAAAAACATTAGCCCTCCTTGGGATTCTCCAACCTGCCACATGTGCCGCTGCTGCCCAGTCTACCTCCCAAGACGTCCAATAGGTTGGATGACATAATGGTCATCAAGGGTGATGTCCCAGGCCTTCCAAGGCCAATGTTTCACTGAAAAGGGGTCAACCCCTTTAGGTCAAGTTGTATTGGGGTGCCTCTAGTGGAACATCCTCTTCTTCTCCGGTGAAAAGCCCCTGATCAAAAATTTTCATGTCTCTGCCCCTTGATGGGGTCTCAACATCCATATGGTGGACTCTTCAGCCCCATGGAGGTCTGAAGTGATCATCTCCCCATGTGTACTGGTCCAAATGGTACATGTCCATCAAGCATGGTCATGCACATCAAAAGCTACGCCCTCCATGGGCTCATCAGTCACAACGATCATAGCAATGTCAATCACATCTCATCATCAATATTATTAAACATATGCATAAAATCCCTAATACATCAGTTAACAACTCAAAGACGTTACACAAGCCTGCAATACAAGTCTGGAGAAATAAGACAAGGTGTCCTATTGGGATAGTATCCACTGGAAAAGGAAAGTTCCTGGAATATACCTCATCCAAACCATGTAAGTGGGTGGTGTGGTCGGGGATGTCCAAGCATGTGGGTGCAATGAGGGCCAAGGATGAAAAAGTGTTACCTTTGGGTGCCTTTGTAGAAGGCGAGTTGTACCTGTCATGGATGCAGTCTTTCCAAGCCCATTCTTTCCTTTATTCTTTTTTATTCTTTTATTATTTTTTTCTTTTTTCGTTTAGGGGACACTACCTTGGCATGGTAACCAAAGCTGACAGTGTTACCCATAAGTACTTTCACAGAAATTTGAAGGTTGGCTCGTGATGAGACCCCCTTTCCTTTGACCATGCAACCAAGATTCACTGCCCTCACGTGGTAACCATCTGGTGGAAATTTCATACTGTTAGGTACCCATCGACCTAATAGGATGGCTCGTGATGAGACCCCCTATCCTCTGACTAGGTCTTGTTTTATTAATTTTTTTTGTGTCCCTCTTTTTTCTTATGAGAAGCCTTTTATTGCTTTCTCGGGGATCCCTGGGCAAAGCATATTGAGGTTTTATTCTTAGGATTTTATCTTTTACCAACTTGCTTTTACCTTCTGGGCCTTTAGCCCCTTCTTCCCATGAGATAAGGTGCAGTCCTGAAAATAGGTCAACCTAATGCCTAGATAAGGGGAATGGGATAAGTGAGCAGGAAATAAGATGGAATAGTGGTGTTATGATGGGAGTGGATGATGGATTTTCAGAAGTCCCCCCAGTGGAAAACCAAAACCTACAGACACAGGCTTGCTAGGGCACCTTTTCAATCCCCCCAAAAATGGTCAAGTGGGAAAATGTAAGATCCAAGAAGTCGTTAGAAATAAAAGGAATTAGATGCATATATTTAAAGGTTTTAATGATCAAAAGTGGCACATACCATGATACCTAGACTAACTACGTCATGGAGCAAGAACCTTTTTTGATACAGGACCAAGACCATGGTGATGGATGTTGCTGCTACTAACAAGATAAAGATGATGGAAGAAGAAAAGGTGGGCCCTCCAAGGCCATGCTTAGGTCAATCCTACTCTCAGTACTACATGTCTAGGACCTATGGGCCTCAATACATGATCTCCTAGCTATCCCAAAAAAGTGGGGATAACAAGGAGCAGGAGTGGGAATATTGTATGCATTTCCATCATCCATTGTCGTATCATCATCCATCGGATCATCTTCTTCTGGCTCAAAATTCATGGCATCAATTTATGTGACATCCATGAATGCAACTGGGTAGGTTCTCTGAGCATTCAAGGTTGCGTTGGAATTTTGTGGCTTGAAATATATCTCTTGGTGTACCAAGGGACCATCTCCTTTTTCGCTCTTGGGTGAAGGGAGATTAATAGTAAGAATATGCCCTGGAATAGTGCAACCTCTGGCCATTATGCCCCAATGTGTTTACTGTGTCTGGAGACAACTGATGCCACAAGTTATTAAGAATTTTCGTTTGCTCGAGACGATGTTTGAAATGAAAATCGAGGAGGGATAATATAATCGTCCGCAAATTATGGTTTAATGCGTATCAATGGAATATCTCCTTGAGCCTTTCATTGATCAATGACAATCTCCAGGGTTCATGCAGAATGATTTGTCACCATCACAGGTCACTAATTGCACAATTAGAAAAAAGTGCGAAGGTGGTGGTGACGATGAAGAGAGATGAAGAATTAGAAATTTCTTAAAAGCACCAACCCACCGACACAAAAAAAAAAAAAGATTGCATGGCCTTTGAAATGAATACTTGGAAAGGATAACATACTTGTGTGCAAATCTTAGTTTATTTCGTAGTAATGACAAATCTTCTCTGGATTTCCATAAATTAATGACAATCTTAACGGTTCATGCAGGATGACTACTGTCATTAAAGCTTAATTATTGCATATCTGGAAACAAGTACGAAAGCAGCGGTGATGCTGAAACTGATTCCAAGAAATACCAAAGTATGGGAAGCGATTGGGTAGGTTACAAAAGAAAAAAGGTAGAAGATATACCCAGGAGACGTGAAGGGCTGATGGTCATATTTCATCTCAGTGATAGATATCGTCCGTCAATTTGTATGTCACGGAATTTGTAAATTGACAAGTGGACCTGCAGGCTGGTTGGCTCAACATTGAACTTTCATTGTTCTGTGTCCTCCAAATAACACTCAGAGTTCCGCAATATACACATTGAACGATGGACTTGAGGACTGGCGGGTTCAAGATTGTCATTATTTACGAATGACAATCGCTATCAACTATCTAACATATCTAAAAACATTATTTTCAATACTAAAGTAGTAATATTACATATTGATATTGCATAATTTTATTAGATGAAAAAGTTTGTACAATCTAGTCGGGCGAGTTATTTAAAAGTTTTCTGACAAATGAGCAATACATAGTAAAAATGTACTTTTATAAAGTATGGACATGAGATTTTATAGAGCATATGTGGATCCCTCATTCCATACTTAGGCACTTTTTTGATTGTTGGTTATTGGCCTAGAGGGATGAAAATTGAGCCTCTATTGTTATGTTTCCTAGAAATAGCACCCACACTTTCGAGATATACAAATTGACAGGCAGACTTGCGGGTTGGTTGGTTGAACATTTCATTTTTATTGTCCCATAGTGATTCCCTATTAATTCCATATTTAGCCATTTTTTTGGATCGGGGGCTCTCGGGCTGGTGGGCAAAAAATTAGGCCTCTATTGTTCCGCGCTCTACAAATAGCACCCACAATTCTGCAATATACAAATTCACAAGCGGGCCTGCGGTAAATTATCACTGTTAAATATTTATATTGCAGAATTTAATTAGACGAGAAAGTTTATACAATCTAATCGGCCGAGTGATATAAAAGTATTTCGACAAACGAGAAATACATAGTAAACATGTACAATTATAAAGTATGGACATGAGATTTTATAAAGCATATGTGGATCGCTCATTCCATACTTAGGCACTTTTTGGATTGTGGGTTTGCGGCCTGGCGGGCTGAAAATTGAGTCTCTATTGTTCTGTGTTCTACAAATAGCACCTAGAATTCTGCGATATACAAATTGACAGGCAGAGTTGCGGACATGAGTCTCTAGATAAAGTATGGACATGAGATTTTATAGAGCATATGTGGATCCCTCATTCCATACTTAGACACTTTTTGGATCGCGGGTTCGCAGGATGGCGGGATGAAAATTGAGTCTCTATTGTTTCGTGTCCTATAAATAGCACCCAGACTTACGCAATATACAAATTGACAGGAGGACTTGTGGGTTGCTTGGATGAAAATTTCATTTTTATTGTCCTGTACCGATCTCGTATTAATTCCATATTTAGCGACTTTTTTTGATTGGGGGCTCTCGGGTTGCTTGGCTAAACACTAAACTTTCATTGTTCTATGTCCTCCAAATACCACTTGGAGTTCTGCAATATGCAAATTGACATATGGACTCAAGGGGTGGTGGGTTCAAATTTGTCATTATTTACAGATGGTAATCCCTATCAACTATCTAACATATCTAAAAACATTATTTTCAATACTAAATTATTAATATTACCTATTGATATTGCATAATTTAATTAGACAACAAAGTTTTTCCATTCTGGTGGGGCGACTGCTATAAAAGTTTTCCGACAAACGAGAAATACATAGTAAACATGTACTTTTATAAAGTATGGACATGAGATTTTATAGAGCATATGTGGATCCCTCATTCCATACTTTGGCACTTTTTGTATCGCGAGTTCTCAGCCTGGCGGGCTGAAAATTGAGCCTCTATTTTTCCATGTCCTACAAATAGCACCCAAACTTCCGCAATATAAAAATTGACAGGCGGACTTGTGGGTTGGTTGGCTCAACATTGCACTTTTATTGTCTTGTAGTGATTCTGTATTAATTCCATATATAGCCACTTTTTTGGATCGGGGACTGACGGGCTAGCAAGCTGAAAATTGGGCCTCTATTATTCTGCACTCCACAAATAGGACCCACAATTCCACGATATACAAATTGACAAGTGTACCTGCGAGTTGGCTGGCTCAACATTGCACTTTTTTTTTCCGTGTGCTCCAAATAGCACTTGGACTTCCGCAATATACAGATTGATAGATGGACTCGAGATAAATTATTATTGTTAAATATTGATATTGCAGAATTTAACTAGATGAGAAAGTTTGTACAATCTGGTTGGGCGAGTGATATAAAAATATTCCGACAAACGTGCAATACATAGTAAACATGTACTTTTATAAAGTATGGACATGAGATTTTATATAGCATATGAGGATTCCTCATTCCATACTGAGGCACTTTTTGGATCGCGAGTTCGCGGCCTAGCGGGATGAAAATTGAGGTTCTATTGTTTCGTATCGTACAAATAGCACCCAGACTTCCGCGATATAGAAATTGACAGGCGGACTTGCGGGTTGGTTGGCTGAACATTTCACTTTTATTTTCCCATAGCGATCCCGTATTAATTCCATATATAGCATTTTTTTTTTACTGGGGGTTGTCGGGCTAACAGGTTAAAAAATTGGGCCTCTATTGTTCCACACTCTACAAATACCACCCACAATTCTGTGATATACAAATTGACAAGCGGACCTGCAGGCTGGTTGGCTCAACATTGCACTTTCATTGTTCTGTGTCCTCCAAATAGCACTCAAAGTTCTGCGATATACAGATTGAAAGATGGACTTGAGGGATGGTGGATTCAACTTTGCCATTGTTTACAAATGGTAATCCCTATCAACTATCTAACATATCTAAAAACATTATTTTCAATACTAAATTATTAATATTAAATATTGATATTGCAGAATTTAATTAGATGAGAAAGTTTGTACAATCTAGTCGGGTGATTGATATAAAAGTTTTCTGACAAACGGACAATACATAGTAAACATGTATTTTTATAAAATATGGAAAAGAGATTTTATAGAGCATATGCGGATCTCTCATTCCATACTTAGGCACTTTTCGGATCGCAGGTTCTTGGCTTGGCGGGCTGAAAATTGAGCCTCTTTTGTTTCGTGTCCTGCAAATACCACCCAAACTTTCACGATATACAAATTAACCGGTGGACTTGTGGACTCCACAACTAGCAGGTTCAAGATTGCAATTCTTTAGGGATGGTCATCCTATCTAACTTCATCTAAGAACATTATTTTCAAATACTAAATTATTAATATTAACTATTGATATTGTACAACTGAATTACATTAAATTATTGAAGGATGTTAAATCACTTATTTTTTAAAAAATGAAGGAAACAAAAGAAAGTTTTTTAAAAAAATTATCACCGCAAGCATAACAAGGACCAATTTGAATTTTAAGGGCCTTTTGTTCATTTGATAAAACAATTTCACTCCGCACAATATATATTCGTTGATTTCAAATTATTCCAGGATATTAATTTTACCAAGTTCATCGAATAAGAAAAAATGCCAAAACAATGACCAATTTGAATGTTAAGAGACTCTTATTGATATGATAGGACAGTTGCACTTCGCACACTATATATTCGTTGATTTCAAATTATTTCAGAATGATAGTTTGACCAAGTTCATCGATCAAGGAAATATGCTAAAGCAAGTTAGATAGTACATTTGTGTCATAGCGCCATAGAAATTATCAGGTGGATCTGCGGGCCAGCTGGCTAAAAAATTCAATTATATTGTTCTGTGTCCTCCAAAGAACAGTTGGAGTTCTGTGGTATACAAATTGACAGATAAATCACATAACCAAGAACCAATAGTACTTCAAACAGGTCGCAAGCAAGTTTCTAGAAGGTTCCATAGAGCAGAACCCATCAACCTTTGCACAAAACAATTTGATATACAAAGAAAAGGCGTCAGCGCATTCATTTTCTCTTGCATCTGGTATATGTTCCCAGTAGAAAATAACTAGGGCCATGGGATATATGGGAATTGCTACCATGTTAATCTTACGTGTGTGCAATCCCAACTAGCAAGTCCAACGAACATTCATCTAGATGTTGAACAAATATTACAGAGACACATGAGGTATTTTTGTTTCCTACCAAAGTTTGATATTATTTTTTTTCCTCTTCTTCATTCGATATGAAAAATTGCATTGTCCTCATTTAAGGTGAATTTGCTATGTATCTGAAGCTCCCGCAACATGTAGACACTTCTTTCCTTTTTCTATAGATATGTTTCATATGACAACTCTACCAACTTAGGAAGCACATTTTGTAATAGAGGTTGCATAACCGTACAATGCACGGTTGTGTTTCCCACGGTTCGGATAACAGCATTGACGTAATGTCCATATATATATGGACATTTTTCACTACATCGCAGACAATCAATCGTATCATCACTTATCAAAGCGGAGGCAGAAGCAGCGGAGTTGCATTTTGCACATACAGGTTCAAAGGCGGTCGAGTACACATTGGCTGCAACTAAAAGATCTTCAACCTGAGAACATGAGCAAAGGGATTAATACATTGAACAATATAATACACAACTGCACCCACCCCCCTCCCCTTTTAAAATAAAAAAAAAAAATTAAACAAGGGCATAAATGTGTTCAAGGTTATTTCTATAAGCAAAGTGAGGATGATTTTGTGGATGTATACGCACAATAGTTGTAGAACTAGCTAGTTTCTTCAGATCCTCTACTATATCTACTCGCAACTCTATTACAAACGTTGTCTGGATTGTATGAAAGATCCTTTCTCTAGCATCCCTCTTCTTTGTTATATTTTTGAACAGCATAAGTGGAATCTTCCCTCTATGCAATTGTTGTTCCATTGATGAAAACAGATATGAATACGTATCGAAAAACTATAGCTGCAACATGGAACAGTGCAATATTTGTGTAACTTATCCGAGATACATGCACATGTCAAAGTAAAGAAAAAAACTAAATATGAAAAGCGGTACCATTGACTTGTCGTTGTCTAACTCTCCATCCTTTATATGGAGAATGTGTTGAGAGCCAAATGTTCTCGCCAGTGTGACAACTACCCCAATCGTTTTGATTGGGTAAATATCAGTGCTCTGTGCAAGCTGGTTGATAGTCGAGTCTGGGACGTAATGATATTCTGAACAAACAATGGGAATTTTTTCCACAATGCTTGTTTCGTTGAGCGAAATAATTCGATCGCAATCACCGCAATCATATAGTGTTTTGGGCAATATATTAAAATTCGTAATGGATATCCCATTACGTGGAAATATCTTTTCTACATGTTTCTAGACAAGTTGTGAAGGCATAGTCAGTGTCACTGTCATCATGGCCTCCTTGTATGTCATGTCAGCACACATAATGGAACTACTTTTGTTTGTCTTATCCAAGTAGGTGCTATAGACAATCATTATGTCCCCAACAAACACTTGTCCAATTCGGCAGTTGTTCAAGCCCTCCATTGACAGTACTTTGGATGTCACAACTCTAGACCTAATAGAACAGGAAAACTAAAGTGAATGGTAGTGTGCTACAAGTACACGCATAGTTTTGATGAACTATGGAGCTAGAGTTTTGCAACCACACCTCTTAGTCTGCGGAACATGAAACACATTTGGTGTATCACTTGTACTTGTTGGTACTTCTTGTGAGTTGCAAACCATGCATTGCAGATGACATCAACATATCTGTCATTCCTTAGATGAATATATACCCTAGGATATTTGTTTAGTAAACATAGTAAGAGAAGAGCATATGCATCTTTACCTTTGGCCTTATCGGTCTGCTAATGTCTAGGATGACTGACTTCTCATGCCCATGTCACTAGTCCAAATTTTTCTAATGTAAGCATGTGCAGATGAACATCAGGACTAAACAAGCATATGCATTGTATATTTTCCATCAGAAGGACCAAATAACCATAAAATTGTATGCATATGATTTTTTTAACTAAAGAATTGTTTAACAGTAAATAGGGCATGACTGCAGGGGACCATGGCCAATTTGTATATCACGGACCCCCGGATGCCAAGGAAGCAATATTCAACCTGCCAGTCTGGCACCCGTAATCGAGAAAGTGGATAACTATGGAATAAGATAGAAGCATGACCACATATGTGAATCCGTTAGTCCTCCAACTGGCACACGAAGGAATTTTCGGAAAGCGCACTAGGCATATGACTTAGAAAACAAAAGGGATAATAGAAAATGGGAAAAAGTAGAAATAGGGAGGGAAAAAGGCCCATTACTACGAATTCATCGTTTTCAAGTCTAAAATTATATTCCCCCACCTGGTTTGTATATTTAATTTACCAGCACACTTGGTATACCTTTTAGAATATTGTACCACAGAACCCTCTGTTGTTGCACAGAACAATTCATCTCCCTGTCCAAGCAACCTATTTTTTCCAAGGCAGCAACACCGAATATGCAATGGACACGAAGGAAAGTTAGTATGAAGACAGACATCTAAAATAAAGAGAAATAGTTTTATTTACCTGCCAAAGAGTCCATCATCCTATCCAGCCATTATGTTTGTTTAGATGCAACAATGCATCGAAAACACAATGGACATGAACTAGCTTAGTATGCAGGAAGGAAGGCATGTAACCAAGATAACTTACCTTGTAGGAAGGAACGCAACTAGTTTAACACATATACAGACCATAAATGAAATACAAAACAGTGCAATATGAAACAACAATACAAACATGCACCTTTATATATCCTCTTCAACCGATGTAGTCAGGACTCCTTCGTTTTATCCAGCTACTCTGTTTGTTTCAATGTGGGAATGCACAAAATATAATGAACATCAATGGAAGTTGGTATTCACCGCAGAACAAGAAATATGTACATACAGTAAAACTGACTCAACGAATAGTCTAGAAAGGCAGAAACATGAACCTTTTCACTTCTCTATCCATGGTTGTAAACATGTAAAAAAAAATCCATGTCCAAAATATATTACAAGGCACAAAAAATCACGCAACTGCATGGCCGCAGCTAAACAATTTTTGGTTTTCCTTGGCAATTTATCCAGATATGCTTCCACCGATTGAAATACATGCTCTTTATCCTCTACACAGACTGTTGTGCCCACTATACAAGTTTTCGGTTTTCTATGGCAAACCACCTAGACAAGCTTCCAGACATCCAAATATAATCTTGCAGAATCTTTGTTGCACATATCATATCTCGACCACAACACAAATTGTATCGTGTGCACACTAGTCTATGTAGAGGAGAAAGAACATGTAACGTCATATCCGCACATCTAACCATACATGGTTTATAAATGTAGCATGCATACATATGCTTTATTCCAACAAAAAAACAACGGATATTGTAATTTCACATGTAATCCTCGAACAATTTTGCATGCAACATTTTTCTTTCATGACAGGATTGGAGCACCAGCAAAATATCACAGAATAGCAGATATCAGCCTCAACAGATAGGGAAAATAACACAACTGCATGTCGATTCATGGGTGCAGGGGCTAAACACCATAAAGCACCCCAAAAAAACAATAATAACCCAAAAAAAAAAAAACTCCAACCACTGTTGCTAGACCCCAACCCTGCAAGGCCGAATCAAACAAAAGAAAACAACAAGCACCAAACCATCGAGAAAGCACGAACATGTCGAACTACACTCCCAGGGCCCCAAAGCGCAAACCCGAGCCAAACAAATAGAACCAGCAACCCACGAACCAACGAACTAGGAAGAACCATCGAGCCAGTGAACAACATATGTATCTCCAATGATTATGAAACTGTAGCCCAAGCACAGAAGGAATCAGAAACATATGAGGAGCATGTGACTACAAATAAGAAAACATTCTTACTTGCAAACTACAAACACTAAATAACAAACAAGGAATACAAAATGAAACTATGGCATCGAAACTTACTCTGAAACGATGAAATGCAGAAGCGTAGGTCGAATCGTGAGCATAACAACAACAGGAAGCAACCGACAAACCAACGAAGAAGAAGCATTCACCAAACCAACAAACAATGTATGTAGCTTCAAAGATTACGAGGATGAAACATATAATGGCAGCAACCGACAAACCAGCGAAGAAGAAGCATTTACTGAACTAGTAAACAATGTATGTAGCTTCAATGGAAGAACAAGGATGAAACATGCAATGGTTATTGAACTGGTGGTAGACAAACAAGACTGTGTAAATTCACTTAACTGTATAAAAAAAAATTGAGGAAAAATGTACTCTGAGAAGCATATTTACATAAAATTTTAAGACTGTCAGGTTGTCTAAGGACCTCGCGGTATGCAAACATTTAAGTTGCCAAGGGTGTTGGAGGATGTTGCATCATGTAAACATTGAAGTTGCCAGGCCTATTGAAGCATCTCGGAATAAGTGTCAATACATTTCAACAAATATACATCTGCCAAAGACGCTATAAACTTTGGAATTCTCAATCACTACAAAGTTTGGATATCAAAACATTTCAATATGCTTAGTACATATCAAAACTTTCGGATATATTCAGCTAGTAGAAAATGCTAATACAAACATTCAAACTAATGCTATCATTAATCCATCTTCAAGCAATATACAAGAAAAATATATGATTAAAAAATACTATCTATGAGAAAAAGTTTGGATATGTCGCCATATAATACATTGGGAATAACGAAGCCAGCAATAATACCTCCAATTTCTTATCCAATCAGATCAATACATATATGTTACTTTTTAGTATATAAAAATATATGTTTTTAATTCCATAGCTCCAACAATAGATATTGTGCAAATATTTTGGGTCAAAGGACAAACTAATATGTATTGAACGAATTATCGATCGCTATAGTCCCTCTGTCCCTATGGTAGGGACTAATAAAAGTGTTACTCATGTGGAAATACTATTTGAATAAAAACAAAAAGATCTCTTACCATTTATATTCAAGGAATCACATTGTAAATTAAATTACTATAAATAATAATAAAATAAAATTGAAGAAAAATATTTCAATATGGTATCTGTGCATTTCATTATGAACTATAATATTATTAGATTAAAAAATATACAATCATTATAGTAATAATATATAATAAAAAAAATGCCAAATAAAAAGTTCCAACTTCTTTCTATGCCTCAATTCCTTTAAGATTCTAACTTTTTTCTATGTTTCAATTCCCGAGATCCAATCCAATCAATGTATATGAACAATTCTATGTACTTAGATTTTAAAAACTCTTAACAAGTGAACAAAATAAATAAAGATAAAATTTATCATAATTTTTTTATTATTATTAAAAAAAATCCTAAATAATTTTGGACTTTTACTTTTTAAAAAAATGTTTTTAACTTTTCAAAAAATTGTTTTTATTGAAAATATGACAATTTAATTTAATTTAATTTGAACACACTTAAAATTTATAAAAAAATGTTAATGTAACTGCACATACCTCTCACATACTTACTTTGTTTTGACAAACTAGTAATTAAAATTTATGAAATATTTTCACAAGACTACACATATACTTACAGGTATTTGCAAACATGCTAAATATCATATTATGACTATGGTTAAATTTTTAAATTACCTATCAACGTAGTAAATGCTTATCATTATAGTTAATTTTTTAAATTACCAATCATTTTAAATTAAGTCAATGAATGTCATGTAGTTTTTAAAATTGCAAATATATGGCGATTTAAAGAAGAGAAAATTGATAATTACATGTCAAATTTAACTATTTTTATAGTAAAATTTTTAAATAACCAATTATTTTAAATCAAGTCAATGAATGTCATGTAGTTTTTAAAATTGCAAATATGACAATTTAAAAAAGAGAAAATTGATAAATACATGTCAAATTTAACTACTAGTAGCATGAATGAAAAGAGAGGCTGGAATATGTATGGGTAAAACAACATTTGATAAATAGGACATGTATGGGTAAAACAACATTTGATAAATAGGACGAATTGAAAATAGAGTCACGTTGATTAATATTTTTATTAAAATTTTGTTATAATTGTTAAAATTAGTAATTACTCCCAAGAAAGAGAGATTTAATGTGGTAAGTGATAACTTTTTACATAAACCTGGTAGATTAGGAATTTATAGATAAATGATTAGATAATCTAGAACATTAGAGTTTTATCTTCTCAACTCTCTCTCTCTCTATATATATATATTATCGTCATTGTAATGCATCGATGTTTTGAGCTGTATTTTTGTATTTGGTGTCTTTAAGTCCGTTGTTCTTTGCTTTCCATGTATCATCTATCAATAATCCTTTAAAAGTAACAAACATGCTATACCTTTCATAACCAAACACTTTTTAACAATAATGTGCACAGACATTTACTATAAAAAAAATAAAGGTTGAATTATTTTTTTATAAAAAGATACAACACATAATGTGCAAAGATATTTACTATTAAGGAACGACATTGAATTTTTTTTATAAGAGGATAGAACAGATAATGTGCAGACATTTACTATTACGAAACAACATTGGAAATTATTTTAGAAAGGCACAACAGCCTTATTTTTGGCTCCACCTACAATCCCACAAGGCAGAGATATCCATTGTAGAATGGAACTCCACAAAAACTATATTTCTACTAGAAGACAGCACTACTGGAGTATTAAGTGACCATGCAGGTTTGACGTCTTGCGTCCTCCTAAGGACACATATTAAGATAGGTTAACACAACCTAGAAGGAAAACATGCACAACCTTCTAGGTAAGCCTGGTTCAATAATCATCTCCAAATATATAAGACATAATAATAGAATTTGAACCTATACCCTGAAAAGACACTAGAGAAGCTGACTAAAAGTGCAGGACAACAAGAGATACAATGAGAACGTGATCAAAAAGCCAAGAAATGCAGCTCTTTGTGCAATCCACTAGTTGTGATATTTTCCAGAAATACGATCTGCTGCTTCAGGACACACGAAGCTCCCTCTGTTATAGTTGAAGACGACAAAGCGGTTCATTATCTTTAATGTAATTCCATGTTGATGAAGAAAGCTATCAACTAGAAAATTTTGGCGTTCTTCTTGGAGTTGTCGTCCACGTTTGAGCAAGTGGAACTGCTGAACAAATATACGAAGGACGGCGTAAATGATTGTTGTTGCAGAGGTAATGGCTGACAAAATGAGTGGAGTATTCCACCATCCCTTACTACACCCCGTTGGACAGGCCATTATAGAAAAGAGGGAAGTGAGAACCGCTCCCTGGATGGCTGAAGAATCTGTAAAATGGATTTAAGTACTCACTTAGGAGTCACGTCCAGAAAATACAGATTCAGAAAAAATAAACTTTGTTTGAAAAAAATGATCAGTGATTATCAGCTATAGATTATGAAAAACAAAAATACTCAAATATCATATTCAAGAAATCATTGTCATAACCTTTTTATTCCAAACAGTAAAAAAGGGTACAAAGTACCTCTATTGCAAAACAGTGAAAAACAGAGTAAATGGATTTAAGTACTCACTCAGGAGTCACGTCCAGAAAATACAGATTCAGAAAAAATAAACTCTGTTTGAAAAAAATGATCAGTGATTATCAGCTATAGATTATGAAAAACAAAAATACTCAAATATCATATTCAATAAATCATTGTCATAACCTTTTATTCCTAACAGTAAAAAAGGGTACAAAGTACCTCTATTGCAAAACAGTGAAAAACAGAGTATCTCTGTTTTCACACTGTAACAACCCTAGTTGAATAAATGTTTAAGGATTAGTAAGTAAAAATTAATTAGGGGATTAATTACCTTAATATGATATTAATTAAACAAGATTGGTATAATGATACTAATTAAATAATTATTAATTAATTAATGGTTGCAATTTGATTAATTAATTGATTAATTAATTACATGTTACATTCATTGACATGGGTATTAAATTAATAGGGATAATAAATTATAAGTTAATTTGTTAAATACTTACGTACACGGGAAGGGATAAGACATTGAATAAACTGATAAGAAATTGATTATGAGGGGATAAGGTAATAAATGGGTGGATAAGGAAGTAAATGCATGAGGCAGTGAAGGAAGGATATAGAGGCGGAGGAGGTTTACAAAGGGGATTATCATTCGACGGGAGATTTTGGGGGGGGAGTGGATTTTTGGGGCTCTCTTGGATTTGCAGAGAGGAGTTGAGTTCGGGAGTGGGAAGGTTTAGTACAGGGGCACTGGTTTGCTAGAGGTTTTGGGCATGGGGGCCAGGATATCCATATGATATTCTGGAGCTAGGTAGTTGTCCTAGTTGGCAGGGAGGATAGTAGGTTTGGGCAGTGTTTACACAATGCAGCAGCGGTCAACAAGGCAAGCGGACAAACGGAGGGTTAGCATCAGACCCAGGTATTTAAAATTATGTATTTGTTTTTATTCTGTTATAAAATTTTAATATTCGTTGTTAAATTTACATGTGTATGTACTAAAATAGAAAGGAATTATTGAATTTTCATAAATCTAGTAGAAGTTACTGTCTTGTTGTAGAATTACTGGATGTTAAATTAATATGGCCACTACAATTGGTATCAGGGTGTCTTAGTTTGAAATCTGGGCCTAAGGGCCAAAACTCCAAGCTCTAACTCCAGCCACGCTTAACCTGCAAACAAAACACAGAAATTTTAATAAAAATAAAATAAATGCAATACAAATTTTAACACGAATTTTAACTACTAGGGCTGTTACAAGTATGGATAAAATCTGAATAAAGAAGCCAAAATCAACAATTCCCGGTTAAAATATCAAATATGCTCTGTGGATTCTTATATCAAGTTTGCAAAGAAGCGTTCATCTAATCGTTATTATGTTAAAAACAATTGCAGTAAGTAAAAGTATGCATATAGTGAAATCAGATATCTGAATAATAAAAGAGAAAAATGGAAAATTCAATACTTTAAAAGCAAGTATAAGTAGTAGCTCAGTTTCAACGTAGAAACCACATAATCTAGCGCTAAGACTGACACATGCACACAAGCAGAACAAGAAAAGAAATTGATTTCAGGACGCTCAAAATAGAAAAGGCTTCGCATGCGTGTCTTCTAGCCTACAGACCACCCACGGCTTGATAAAAAAAAAAATAGGAAGACACAGCAGTAACATTTAGATAGTGAAAGATTTACTTTGTATTATTAGAACCTTTCAATGAGATTCATACAGACAAAAAAAAAGGCTTGGTTCATGCTTTAGATTTAAGACAAATTCAAGACCCGCAAAGGTGAATTGATAGTACATAGACTGGTTTCTTTATTTTGACATGGGAAAGATCAAGACCCTCAAACATAACACCATGCTTATTAGGAAGCCATGTTCTCAACATGGCATGGGAGATCTGCAACCCCTCTGCGTGCCCTTAAGAAAAAGAATACCCTACCCATCTGGGAAACAGTTATTGGTGAAATTAGTATGCTTGTCCATAGCTTTCTGCATGGAAATAATGTGTTGAGCAAGAATTAAAACCCGCAATAACGCTGTAAAATTTGGCCTAATATAAAAATCAAAAGACTTGAATTAAGAACAACTTGTTTTGTACAATCCTGAAAGGGATGCAGGTCAGAGCGACCTGCAAATCCTCATAAATCTTATGAATTATCCTGATGGGAACATTGTAATTAGTTACCTCCGAAACTAATCAGAAAAATATGTGGACCTAGTACTAATATAATACGATACTAGTCAAGTGGGTTGTGATCAAGGACCTGGATTCAAGGCCCCCTGAAGACATGCTGCATTACTCATACTCTTCAGTAAGCAAAGTAGAGCCCACTTCCTTAACAAAGGCCCATTTACCAACAAAAAAAAAAAAAAGATCCTACAGAGTGTTGTCTAAATCTAGAGGAAAGAAATAATGTTTCTAAAGCTAGAATTTTTGTTCAATTATATAGTAAATAGAACATGTGTAAGATTTCTTGTCACGAATTTGCAGGTTATGAATGCATTAGAGTGGGAAATTTCGAAATATACATCAAGCATCCTAACATGAAGTAGGTAATAACATAGCAGAGCCCATTTTGCAAACAAATCTCAGGAAATCCTAAACAATATACCCACTTACAGATATGTAAGAATTATCTACGTTTGCATACAGAATCTAAAATCTTTGTTCAACAATGCCCAAAAAAAAACACCAGGAAAGTAACACAAGCTTCGACTAAAATTACTCTATATCAACCAAGTACCATTTTTCTACCCGAGATTCTTAAGCACAACTTTATATATCCATGCCTAGCAACAGAAAGTTAATATCTGGAATGCATGAACAGTTTATAATTGACAAAATTACCCACAGGGACTCTCGTTACCTGGGACGTTTTCTAAGTAAGCTTGGTTTCTCTTGGATTGTCGTCTTACATTGGTAGGTTAGATGCAAGAGCTTGGCTAGGCCAAAATATGCAACACAAGCTTCAAAGTTGGAGTCCAAAAGGATATTTTCGGACTTCACATCGCGATGAAGTATAGGCAACTGACTATGAATACAGATTTCTTTCCGTCCAGAAAGTAAACTCTGAAGCTGAGGAGATCCCGCTTTCGAACCTCAGAAAGACGCAGCTAATAAATTCAGAGTCAAATGACAATATGTTTATACCAGAAAATACATGTAAGGTTGAAGAGATATCCGAGAACGGCTGAACAAACGTGAACCACAAACACACTTCCCACCACTTCTTTCAGCCAAAATCCCCAAATAAACCTTTCTACAGAGATGAAAACCTGCATATAATCATATACAGTACACCTTATCTAAACTTCTATATGCAAAAACAAGTATCTGAAAATTAACAATTGGAGAACCCAGAACAAAACACACAAACAAGTTTTCTAATTGTAGAAACCCAACATATTCCTACACTGCAAATTTCTCGAAGAACACAACAACAATGGTAATGGCAGTCTTGCTCGCCAGTGTGCAGGCACTGCTTCCATGCCCACCGAGCACGTGGGCCTCACGCCAGAAGCCCGACCTTAAAGGCTGCCAGCAAATGCCACGGATATTTTTTGTTATATATTAATGTTTAGTTTTAATAATTGATTTAAAAGTATTAATACGCTTTTTGAATAATTAAATTATCATTTTTTTTTATATATATTAATTTTTTTTGTTTTAATAAATTATTTAAAAGTATTAATACTATTATGTAAATTTAAATTATTTAAATTAAATTAATTAACTTATATTAAATTTAATTAAAACTCATAATTATTTAAATTTAATAATATATGCTAAGCTTAATATAAAAAAAAAAAAAAATTGACTCCATGGGTTTTGAACCCGTGACCACCCACTACCTAAGCCTTAAGGAACAACCAAACACCAACGCACCATGTATGTGCCTTGGAAAAAAAAAATGTATGTGTGTTGATTAAGGCGATTGAAGATTAGGATTACGTTTAGTCTAGATTATTAGTTTTTAATAAACTA
>ML783563.1:64674-84860 GCA_009831015.1 Picea engelmannii | reverse complement strand
TTACATACTTCCATTCCCAAGTCTTCCACCAACACTTGACAACCAAATGGTTTGTGTGCTTGTTGATGATGCAACAATATATATTATGCTTCAATTGTAGATAGTGCAACAGTGGGTTGTTTTTTGCTGCTCCAAGAAACAAGGTTTCATCCAAAGAGAAGCATATCTAGAGGTACTCTTTCGATCATCCAAGTTGTCTGCCCAATCTGCATTTGTGTATGCTACAACATTTGAATCATTAGCAGAGATATAAAACAATCCTTAAAATTTAGTACCACTTATATATCTGAGAATCATTTTGGTTGCCCGCCAATGGGACTTGTAAGGTTGATGCATGAACCTAGCAACTAGACTAACAACAAACATAATATTTGGTCTAGTGGATGTCAGATACATAAGGCTACCAATCTTAGATCTATAAAGGGTAGCATCACAAAGTGGACTTTTATCATCTTTCATCAGTTTACTCCCAACTACAATAGGAGTGGTCACATGTTTACAATTTTGCATGATAAACCTCTTCAACATGTCTTCAATATAATTAGCTTGACAAATAGATATACCTTCAGTTGTTTGTTGAATTTGCATTCCCAAGAAATATTGCATTTCTCCCAAATCATACATTTCAAATTCTAATTTTATTGCCTCTTTAAGTTCCTCCATAAGTGGAAATGAGGTGCTAATGAAGATTAAATCATCTACATATAAGCAAAGGATGATGAAATCCGACCCAACAACCCTTTTGTAGACAACACTCTCAAAAGAACATTTAACAAAATCATGACCATGAAGATAGTAATCAATTCTAGAGTACCAAGCTCTAGGGGCTTGCTTAAGACCATAAAGTGCCTTCTTAATCCTATACACCTTATCTTATTTACCGTCAATAATGAAACCCTTAGGTTGATCAACATAAACTTCTCCCTTCCAATATCCATTTAAGAAAGAATATTTAACATGAATTTGATAAACAATTAACTTTAACTAAGATGCAATGGAAATAAATATCCTTATTGTTTCCATTCTTGCTACAGGAGAAAAAGTCTCATCATTGTCAATTCCTTCTTGTTTCACATATCCTTGTGCAACCAAACATGTTCTATGTTTTGAAATGATACCATCCATATTAAATTTAAGTTTGTAAATCCACTTTACACCATTTCCATGAGGAAGATCAACTAACACCCATGTGTCATTTTTCTTTATTTGTGCAATCTCATCTTCCATGGCTTGCATCCATAACTCATTAGAAAAAGCTTCATTAAAACTGAAAGGTTCAACATGTGCAGAAGAAAGAAGAACAAAATTATGATCAGCATACCTAGAGGTCTCATATACTTCCTTTCAACTTTTTGTTTTTCTAGGAGGACTGAATGGAGATGTTTCTTGGCTATCAACATGAGTTATTATTGTTGGAGATATCTTGTTGTAGAGGGCTGCAACGAATCATCATTATTATCAAAAAATAAGCCTTCAATATGTGGATTCATCACTTTAACTTCTCCTTCATTCTTGAAATAAACTTCCCCTTCATCAAAGATCGCATCTTTGCTAACATAAAGCTTATTGGTAAGTGGATCATGAAATCTATGATCCTTACTTTCTTCTGAATATCCAATGAAAACACATCTTACAAATTTTCCATCTAACTTCTGCCTTTGTTGACTAGGAATATAAACAAAGCATGTAGACCCAAATATTTTAAAATGAGAAACATTAGGCTTTTTATAAAACCAAGCTTCATAAGGAGTAGAATATTTTACCATCTTTGTAGAACTTTTGTTGATAATATATATGGTTGAATGGACTTCATCTGCCCAATACATGTTTGGCAAACACATTTCTCTCAACATACATCTGGCCATTCCCACCATTGTTCTGTTTTTCCTCTCTACTACTCCATTTTGTTGAGGAGTGTAAGAAGTAGTTAACTCCTTCTTAATGCCATGTGAGCTGCAAAATTCCTTAAATTCATTGGAGGTGAACTCTCCACCTCGATCAATTCTCAAGACTTTCAAATAATATCCTGATTCCTTCTCAACACGAACTTTAAACTTTTGAAAACAACTAAAAACTTGAGATTTCTGACTTATGAAATAAACCCAAGACATTCTTGAATAATCATCTACAAATAGAAGAAAATACTAGTTGTTTCCAAGTGACAAGGTTTGCATAGGGCCACAAATATCTGAATGTACTAAATCCAATGGCTCATATGATCTAAACTTGTAATGAGGAAAACTTGCTCTTTGTTGCTTGCCTATGGCACAACCTTCACATATCTTATTATTGGACTCCATGGAAGAATGAAAACCGCTTACTAAATTCTTCTTTTGCATAAGGGATAGAGATCCAAAATTGAGGTGTCCAAACCTTTTGTGACAAAGCCAAGAATCATCGACTAAGGCCTTCAAACAAACTACATTTGATTCCATTCTTAACAAAAACATCCTTTTATCAGTCGTGGCAACTTCAGCAACAAGGGAATTGTTGTAAAAAATCTTGTTGAACTTTCCTTCAAAAATAGTTTGTAATTGTTAGAATTTAGTTGCCCTGTGCTAATCAAGTTGTGTCTTAAGTTTGGAACAAACAAGGTATCTTAAACATACATCATTTTTCCATTCTTAACTTGTATGGAAATAGTACATTTTCCCATTACATCTCCTTCATTATCATTGCCAAAACTAATTGTCCCTTTCACATTCTCATCTAGCTTCACAAACAGTTTTTTATTTCCAGTCATATGATTTGAACAACCACTATCCAAATACCATGTAAAATCATCACAAGATTCAAGTGTGTTACATGTGAGAAATAAAGTTTGAGAACTTTCACCTTCTTCCTTGCTGAAATTTGAATCAAAGGTATCTCTTTTCTTTTGAAAGCAATGACTTTCAATGTGGACATGGGGGGGTTAAGATTTTACAAGAGAGGCGGTTGAAAGGGGATCCAAGAGGAAACTATGCCACCTTCATAAAACATTTTTTCTTTTTCCTAAAAGTAATTTGTCGTTTCCATATAATCCTCCTTTGACTTATTAAAACCAATCACTAAATTCATGTGTGAGGTTGGTGAAAGAGTTGTCTCACCTAGTTATTGAAACATGGGATAAGTACATTGATGATGGGAATTATATCACTAAATGCATGTAAGAGGTTGGATGAGAGAGTCAACTCACCTAGTTATTGAAGCATGGGTTGAGTACAATATTTTTTAGGGAACTGTGAGAGTCAAGAATGCATGCAAGAAAAGAAAAAGAAAATTCAAATAAGAGGGGAGAATAGATTTTACAACTTGGAAGAAGAGAGGGAAAAGTGAGTTTCGTGCTAGGAAAATGGAGGCATCCATAGTAAGAGTGGAAGAAAGGTTTTTGAAGCTAGTAATAATGCTAAGGATGAGGCTTCCATGCATGTAACTAAATTTCTGTTGAGAAATTACATAAAGGATCATGTGTAAATGTTGGTATGAGAACTTCTGTTATAACTGAAATTCTTGGAGACCCCAACTAAGAGATTTCTAGCCGGTCTATGCTCAATCCCTAGAGGGGATGGAGATTGTCTAAGATACAATGATGTAAAGAAGGAAATTTCATCCCTTGGGATGTGTAGGATGATGGAGAAGCGATCTAAGTGGTTGGAATTGTTTAGGAGTCATGTCATTGTGTTTTTACTAGGTATTGGGTTGTTTATGTGTATTTTAGACACCCATAGGATCTTGTTCATTCTTGTGGGATCATAGCCCCAGCTAAGGGTGTCCTATTGTAGAGAGAATTAGTTCAACAAAACCTATGGTTGGGTGGAACACCCAAAATCTACATATGATAGTGTAAATGTTCATAAAGATAAGTGTTCTAATCACTCTTAATTTATTGTTCATTGTTGTGTTTAATTTATACATTTAAAAGTGGTGTATGCTTGACCAACATCTGTAAACATTTTTATGGTTATTTTCATAAGTAGCATTAAATATTCATCATGTTATGAGCATGCCTTTTTAAATTTGTATTAGAATTGTATCATATCGATTTGTTTAGTGTTGTTCCCAACATGGCATCTAAGTATGTCATAGAGTGGTATCAAAGTGATGGTTTCAACATTGGACCCATATGGGCCAAAGACTAGTGTGAATTTGATAATTTCATTATAGCATATTTTTAATCTACATTGAATTTGGAGAATTTTTTTAAATGGGAAGAAATCCCCAAATTTTTTAGCAAATTTAGGATGAATTTTCACTCAGGGTAATCTAAGAGATGATTAATTGTGTCGATGTACAAGTTGTAGAGTTAAGTTTGTCCTCGAAGGTCAAATTTCATGCTTTCATGGTGGTTGTGAAGTTTAGTGAAATTAATGGCCCAAATCACATTGGATCTTCATATCAATGGTATAGATTCATCTTGGATTTGGAAAAAAAATTCTAAGTTAAATGAGTTCATTGATATGAAAAATTCTTAGGTCACTATTGTCACAAATTATTTAGTTCACTAGAGAATAATATTGAAAGTTTGGCAAGGAGAAAAATCTTAGTCCACCAAAGAATATTTTGAATTTCAGTGCAAGGAGAAATTTCATAGTCCTTGAAAGAATATTTTGAAGTTTGGCGAAGAGAGAAATTTTGTATTTCACCAATGGAGGAAGAACTTTGAAGTTCAATGAAGAAAGAAGTTTTGTAGTTTTCTCATGGGGGAATAATTTAAAATATCAGTGATGGAGGAAATTTGTAGTTCACTGACGGAGAAAGAATTTCAAAGTTCAACGATGGAGGAAAATTTTAGTTCGTCAAAAGCCAAAATTTTCAAATCATCAAAACACAAAAATGCTCATTCATCGATGCAAAAAAAAATTGGTTCATTGAAAAATGAAATTTGAATTTCATCAAAGCATTATTTTTTAAGTTCACTAAGAGATCAATTTTGAAGACTATCGAAGAGCCAATTTTTTAAGTTCGCCAAGAGATGAATTTTGAAGTTCATTGATGAGCCAATTTTTTCTGTTCGCTAAGAGACAAAATTTGAAGTTCATTGAAGGACAATTTTTTAAGTTTGTGGAGAGATAAATCTTGAAGATTGTTGAAGAGCCAATTTTTGGAAGCTCATTGATGAGACGAATTTGGAGGTTCACAGATAGAAGAAATATTTGGTTGGATAATGGAAGAATTATTTCTCTTGCCGATGAGGAGATAGTGGCATGGACACATCAAGGGATGATAGGTGGACATTGGTAGCCATGTTCCATGCCATGTCAGGAAGATGATGGTAAAAAAAATAAAGTCTGGAGACAAAATCTTGTTTTGGACATTACACAAGCAGGAAAACTCGACATATAATGAAATTTAATGGGTAAGTCCAAAATGATAAGAACTAAAAAAGTGCTAGTGAGGGCCACTAGCCAAATCTACTATAGTTTTCCATAAATTGCATATTAGTTATTTTTTTCAAGAACAAGATGTCACTCCTTGAGAGAGGATCTGTTGATAATTGAATTTTTAGAGAGACAATGGAAGAGTACACACGGAGAAACGCAATGAATAAAATCAAACAATTTGGAATGGATATGTAGAAATAGGAAAAAATACACTATTCTGGAACTTTTTGGTTATTTTAATATTTTAAGAGGATGAAAAGGGACCCTAGATCAAAAATATGGAAAATTTCATTTAATAGACATTTTAACTCTTCAATAATATGGAAAACATTGTCTTATTGAAGTTTTCCCAATTATTCTTTGTTTGGGAGATAACAATTTTTGCTAAAAATTCCAAGTTTAGAGAAAATGTAAAAAAAAACACAGTTGAAAATTCCATATTGATGTAGAATTTTACTCTAGCATCATATCACCAATTTGAAAGCTATTGTGTACTCAAAATCATGAATATTATCTGCACCCAATATATATATAAAATATTGTTCCTAACATATTTTTTTCTACAAGTGGAAAAAGATGGCCTCTCAACTAGATTGCACCTACAAGAAAAGGTAAAATTGAGTGAAAATGGAAATTTTCAAAAAGCTGTAACTTTTAGATCAGAACTCATAATGAGGCAGAGTATAGTTGTTGGAAATATAAGTCAAAAGAGATTAAATCTAAAGGATAAAAAAGTCTATTAGAGCATTAGTGTTCTTCATAAATTGAGATCAAGGACATGTAGCCTAATTAATGGAAATATTTACTAACTGCAAAATTTCTAATAAATAATTGTTGCTTGCACATTTTGTAGAATTAGAGGTACAAGCGTAACATATCTGGATCATAAATGAGTACTATATATATTTATGATGCACAAGCTTCATACATCAATGGATATGAAATCATAGTTCTAAATATCATCCTGGGAAATGCATAAACAAAATCTAACATGCATAGGAAAATGGTAGAATTAGTAGAGTTGGTTGTGACAATGAAAATATTGAAGAGGGAAGTGAAAATATACATAGAATATAATGAAAGGTTGATAAAAACTCACGAATATAATTACCACACTAATACCAAGCTACTACATAGTCTGAACAATTTGCAAAGGAAAATTCATAAAGAGTCCAATACAAGACATGCAACCAGTGTAGGGAATTAGCAAAGCATAGATCTCATGATAAGAGGGATGATTATAGAGGGTATAGGAACTCAAGAAGTGTTAGTAGTCATCATCATTTGCCTATAAATTTAGCTAGAAGAGCACAGGAAGAGTTAGGAAGCATCTCAAGTATGTCTCATGTCATACATCAGAGGAGAAGGTCTGAGATGGATAGTTTACAAGGAGAGCTCAAGAAGATCAAGCCACCAACGTTTGATAAGGAGCATAAGAAAGGTGAATATGTAGAATCCTAGTTGTTGGGAATGAGAAAATATTTTCAAATTCACAACTATTCACCAAATCTAGAAGCAAGGATTTTCCTATATCATTTTCAAGGGAAGGAATCAATGTGGTGGGACCAGTTGAAGAAAATCAAACATATTGAGGAGAAGAGAATTTATTAGAAGTAGTTCTAGAATTAATTCCAACAATAATACGTGTTATAGCATTACTATGAAAAGAATATGTAATAATTCCTTTAAGAGAATTACTATGACAAGAAGATACAAGAATTTTCTTCAAATAATTACTATGACACGGACATGCAAGAATTATTTTCAAAGCATTACTATGACAAGAAGATGAAATAATTTGTTGAGCTTAAGCTAGGAACCATGACTATGGAAGAGTATGAGTGTAATATCCCCAAAAACAATTAATTGTTAAAGTCTGTATGCACTTAGGAATTTATTTTTGTTTTTGGTAAATTCGAATTTGGAAAATTATTGCCATTTATGGAAATTCCGAATTTGGAACTTGATTAAATTGTAATTTATTATTGTGACTGTTGGGAAAAGATTTGATTTTCACAACCAACTCTTTGACTATGACACTTGTAAAAGACAAATATTTTTTATATTAATTGTTGAAGGAAAAATGGAACAGCCAGGTTGAAATCGGCTCACCATGACTCCATGAGTGGGGAACAGGCTTGAACTACCTCAGGGATGAATTTTACAAGTGGAAAATGAGTGAGGAACAAGCTTGAACTACCTCAAGGCCGAAGCTCAAAGCTCGAAGCACCTTTCAGGGTATAGGCCGAGACATAGTCGAGGTCATATGATTAAAGGGGCCTAACACAGAGATCTAGTGTTGTCGTCAACTTTCTTCAAAGGATCCCAGAAGAGGGCCGCAGGGTTGATAGGACCTATACTTTGGGTAAAGAGGGACCTATGAAAATTACATTGGGTTCCAGCAGGGAACCGAAGAGTGGATCTGACTCAAGCAATTGAACGATCCTAGACCAGGAGGTCGAGCAGCCCCGAGGAGAGAAGGGGGGGGTCTGTGTCAAGCCCCACTGTCCAAGAACCATGCAAGAGTGCCTATACACCCCAGGCACCTAATGCCTACTATACAAGAGATCAAGGAAAATTCTTCTCAAACTTTTCTGTGAACTCAACAACCTCAGTTGATGTTGATACCTCTAGCTCCTACCTCTTCTTCTTGTTGTTCATACATTGGCCTGCATAATGTCCCAACTCGGGACATGCATAGCATCTCACCTTACTCATGTCCTTATTTTCTCCATGAGAAGACTTCTCGTCCTTCTTCTTTATTTCTATGAGGGCAACATTCTCCTCTCCCTTTGACTCTCTACTACAAAGAGCCTCCTCACAAGTCTCTCCCTATATGAATCCATCCCACAATGTCTCCCAGTTGGGATGATTCCCTCTAGAGACAACACCCTTAACAAAGGTGTTCCACTTCTCTGAAAAACCATTCAAAGGGGTCCTAACCAATTTTTCATCTGTTATAACCTCTCAAAATGTGCCAATTTCATCATGAACTTGAGTGATTCTTCTGAGATATTATGACACTTTTCAGTATCGGTCATCTTTATGTTTCTTAGCTTCTCTCTCAATACCATTTTCTGATTCTCATTGGAAATTTAGTATATATTGGTCAAATATGCCCACATCGCATAGGCATTTGTTTTTCCAGCAACATGGGGAATAACATGGCCCTTGATTTCATCAAGAATAGTCCTCTTGGATGTCACATTTTTCTTTTGTAATGTTTCCAAAAGAGTTGCATCTGTAGGAACAGTGATGGGATTTGATTGTGTGATGTTCACAATGTCCCATAACTCAACTTCCTCTAGCAACAAAACTATCATCTCCTTCCAAGGACTAAATTTCCCTGCCCCATCCAACCTATCTTCAAACCTCGAGCCAATAGCTATACCTTATTAATTGAAACTCAACTCTTCCCCTTCCTTATTCCAGGAAAAACCCCAATGCACTCATTGCAAATCAAGTGTCAAATCTCTTGTTTGTTGAACCTACGAGCTCCCGCTTTGATACCATGTTGAAAATTGATCTCAAACACTTAGCCAACACTAGATTTCAACCTCCTATAGTTATTCACCAATAAATCAATGGAACCACATGCATTTTACTGGAACTATGAGAAGAAATACAAGTGACTAAGAAATCTAAAAAATATAGTAGTGAAAATATAAATGAACAGTAGACAAAATCACCACATTTGACACAAGAAATTTTTGGTCAATGCCCCTAGAAAAACCCGCAACAGGAAAACCAATCTAGGGTATATTCTTCTTATTGAGCTCTTAGGAAAATTTTGAGTTTACAATAGCAGCAAAATCAGCATTAAATACACTACAACTTATCTCTCTAAATCTACACAAAACACCTCGATTTATATGCCCAAACTTGTTGCCTCAATTTTTGTGCAATTCTATGATCATGTACAGCAAAAATACAGTAGTACAATCCTCAAAATTTGTGCCCATATTTGACTCTACAATACAGTCCTCAGCTATACGGATTCCACCCAACATACACCTTAGAAATAGTGTCAAACATTAACATAAATGGTTGCCTCGATTTTTTTGCATTAACTCATCTAGATGGACAACAATAAATGTTTTATGGCCCACCTTCAGCCATGTATGATACGGGGTTGTATTAAATGTTGAAAATCCTCTTGGGATGCATGCATATCCCCTCCTTGGGATGCGTTTCAATCCCCTCTTGTTGTTTCTCTCTTTCCTCTAGCACAAATTCTCTTGGTCTCTCGGAATATGAGTTACTCTTCACATTCCTCTCCGATATCTCCTCAAAGTGTGCACCCCCTCTTCTCTCTCAAGCTCTTTTTATGCATCTTTAATGTGTAACTTCCCGAACCCTTGGTCTTCCAAAGAGATGAATGGTCAAGATTAGATCTTATCCTCTTGATATTTGTTGATGTTTATGGTAGGTGTGTAAGGTATTCACCTCTGGGATAACCTTTATTATAGATGATGTTTCCAAGATGTTAAAGGAAAATCATTGGAAGTCAAAGAAGATCCTAGAAGAGAATTCAGTCTCACAGAAAATAATAAAGAAGAATTATGATGCTCTAGAAGTAAAGTCTGCTCCAAAAGAAAAAGATAAACAAAAACTATATTTTCCAAAAAGTCAAGTCGGCCCTGCCAGAAAATTCACTGGATAGATTAGTATAAATAAGAGTGACGCCTTCCTCATTTGGCATACTCTCTCATGGAGATATAGCACAGTTTTGGTAGAGAGATACAGCTGCAGCTAGAAAAGGAAGGAAGTAGTGTGCATCTTGGTTAGGGTTTCTTCGTACCTATCTCTAGGGTTTATCTTTTTTGATGTGCATGGTGAAGGTCAACCACTCTAGCGCTCTAGTTAGAGTGAGTTGCAGTTGCATTATTGGTTATTTATTGGTTGTGCGCTAGTAGAGGCTAGACACACTAGCTCTCTGGCTAGGTTGTGTTGCATATATGTTGTTGGGTTATCTTCTTTGTGGTTTTCTCTAGTGGATAGAGCTTGTTCTTGGTTATTTTGTCTTAACAAGGATATTCTCTATAAGAAGGTTGTTGGGATTTCTCCCCTTGTGTAGAAGGATTTCTCAGGATGTATATTTTATGCTCGGGGGTGGCATGAGTAGGTGCCTATGGTTAGGTGGAGATGGTGCAACATCACCTATGGAGAAATGAGCATACAAAAGAAGTTCAAATTGCTTTGGTAAATATAATGTTAACGTAAATAATGAAAATTCAACATGGTCTCAGGGCTTGGTTTCCTTTAGAACAATCTATTTGTTGGAAGGAATATTGTGAGATTTACCTTTCCATTACAGTTTGTCATTGTACCTTGCCACTGCACAGTTTTTATCAGGCTAGTTGGAGCACCTTGAAATTTTAGGGTTTTCCACTGCTTATCGTTGTTGTCGGATGGTGCTACAATTTATGAGGTACGTACTTGTATATGTTAAATTGTATCATTATCTTGAGGGTGTTTTTCAAGAGAAGAGACTTTTGTCCAATCAGCAAATCATATATCCAGAGGGATCTCAGATCCAACACATCCAGAGGAACAACGCACCCTCCAAGTTTGATTATTTTGATATGTCTTTAGCTATTATGGAATTATTGTGATCGTATGTTTCATCTTGATCTATTGAAGTTATGATAATTATAATAACCACTTAAATACTAGAGATGCACTTGTTGATATTCCCTCGAGGAGATATTCTCCTTTTGTTATATGTTTTGTGCATGTTATCTTGTTAAATTCCATGGAGGTTTTCATGGAAATGTTGTTGTTCTTGTTTCTTGTTCTGGGAAGGAGGCAGGATACTAGTGATAGCTCTAAGAGGGAGCTATAGTGATGGTTTAACAAGGAAACATATTAGATAATCTCTATTTTGAGACATGAAGCAGACATCTGTAGCACTCATATATCGTAGCCAGTGATGCAAATCATGAAGCAAGGTGGCTTTCGAAGGATCTTACAGGACTTTATCAGAGACATGGTGTAAGAGGGAGTTGTGAGGCTCCAACACATATCCACAGATGAGTAGGTAGATGACATTTTCACTAAGCCTCTGTCTGGGACAAGCTTAGAAGGAATGCAAATGTTTCCCTAAGGGAGTGTTGATGATTGTAGCATTGTGTCGATATTCCAAGATTGATTAGACGAACTTGATCATGTGGGAATAGGCCCAGATGTAATCTTTGACAGATTGAATATTTGAGTTGATGTTAGATATCTAGGAGGATATTGGGTAGACATTCCAAGATTGATCAGATGGACATGACCATGTGGGAATGATCCTAGGGTAGTTCTCAATGGACTGAGAACTCCTCCAATGTGTGTGAATTTCATCGGGCATAACACTCATGGTGAGGTGAGTGGCTCTGATAAGCATCGGGTTGACCCTTCTCCCATTACTGGGATGCAGACCAGGGGAGATAGGGAACATCTACATCAGGAGTAGATGTGCCCCAATGTAGTCTTCGACAGACTAAAGACTCGAGGTGCAATTCCACGTGTCTGATGGAATCGAGCTAAACGCATTCACTGAGTGAACCTATAAGAATGTGGACATTCCAAGATCAACTATGAGGTGAATATGGCTCTGATGTGGTCATAATTATTATCATGGGACAAGAATGACATGAGGTGCTAGACACATCATTGTGGAGATGGATCATCAATATAGCTAATGAGGCTCATGGATAAACTTTTCTATGATAGAATAATATAAAGAACAATACAAGAAATGCTTGGAGAATTCCTTCCTCATTGAGAGGGAGTATTGAAGGTTGCAGCTTCGTGAGACATTATTCTATGACGATACTCCTCGATGCACTAAGTGGAGTATGACACTTATTAATGGACTGATAAGTTGAACTGGGTTGGTTCCGAGCGTCCCTTGGGAGTATACCAAGTGGACACATCATGGGTGAGTAGGTCCTTGACTATGCACTATGGGAAAGTAGCTCTTATTGCCACACTACGGGAGAGTAGGTCCTAGTGTATTCTAGTGGTGTTGAGGCCCTAGAAAAGGTCTACATTGGGTGTAGCCATGTGTGACGTGATGATGCTACAATTAGCATGGCCTGAGTGACCATGGCATGTTCGGAGGACCATGGCATAGCCTGCGAGGATATGAGGACCAAGGGAGTGTTGATGTTTTTGGTAGCTATGGGAGGTATTCACCTCTGAGATAATATTTCTTATAGATGAAGTTGCCAAGACGTTAAAGGAAAACCATTGGAAGTCAAAGAAGATCCCAAAAGAGAAGTCGTCCTCACAAAAAATAATAAAAAAGAATTATAATGCTCCAGAAATAAAGTCGTCTCTAGAAGAAAAAGATAAACAAAAAATATATTTTCCAGAAAGTTAGTTTGGCCCTTCCAGAAAAGTCACTGGACAAATTAGTATAAATAAGAGTGACGCCTTCCTCATTTGGAATACTCTCTCATGGATATATAGCGCAATTTTGGTGGAGAGTTGTAGCTACAGTTGCAACTACAAAAGGAAGGAAGTAGGGTGCATCTTGGTTAGTCTTTCCTCATACCTCTCGCTAGGGTTTGCCTTTTGTGATGTGCATGGTGAAGGTCAGCCAATCTAGTGCTCTGGCTAGAGTGAGATGCAGTTGCATTGTTGGTTAACTCTTGGTGGTGTGCTAGTGGAGGCTAGACACCCTAGCACTCTGGCTAGAGTGTGTTTCATATATGTTGTTGGGTTATCTTCTTTGTGGTTTTCTCTAGTGGATAGAACTTGTTCTTGGTTATTTTTTCTTGACAAGGATATTCGATATAAGAAGGTTGTTGGGATTTCTCCCCTTGTGTAGAAGGGCTTCCCAGGATGTATATGTTACGCTCGGGGGTGGCACAAGTAGGTGCCTATGGTTGGGTGGCGATGGTACAACATCGTCTATGGAGAAACGAGCATACAAAAGAAGTTAAAATTGCTTTGGTAAATACAATGTTAATGGAATTAGCAAAACTTCAACAAGATCAACAGCCACAACTTGATTGTTTGTTGAGTTCACTTAAATCACTTAAGTGACTCAAAAGTCATAAATCCAATTTTACCTATTAAATAATAAAAGGCTCAACTTGACATTATAAGATCACTTTATAAACTCACTTTATAAAGTCGCTTAATAGAGAAAGATGGTTGTTATCTTCTACATGTTGAGCGCCAGCATTTGATGTGAATGTTTTCAAATAATTAAATAAATGAGATGGCTATATTTGTTTATGAATTGGTGTTAACCATATTTATTCCTATATTGACCTCTTGCAAGGAGGAGGTTAGATACCCCATGCCTCTAAAATCATATGAAATATATGCATAGATTATTGTATAACTATGTAAATGATTTTGAAGATTATGGTGAGTTATTTACCTTTTATCATATGATGGATATTATAATATTTTGATCTCAAAACCGTGTCTTTTCTACAATAATTTATTCCATTTTGTATAACCATGTATTAGTGAATAATGAGACAAAAACTATATAGATTAAATACTCATTAGACAAGAAACCTGTAGATTAAATAGTTATTTACTTATGTTTAATATGACCCTAATGATCATGGAATCACACTTCTAAAAGGGAAAAGGTGTTATATGCATGAACTTAAGAATGTAAACCTTAAACCCTAGACATGTCCTCCTTTGGAGAGAACAAAGCCTACATTTAATACATTCTAAAGAATTTATGTGTTGAAATGAATGATAAACTTCTAAATATAATTAGTATGTGAATCATATGCTTATACTTATAGTAATTTGGTTATGTTCTCTATGTTTAAGAGTCACCATCTTAAATGGATATTATGTGGAAAATCGTGAATGTTAGTTCTAATTAAATAGAGACATTCAACTTGATTTTGTTTTCTAGAGATACTGCTTTGTGGACCTTGCATTTAAAGATTGAATGTATTGTCTTTTCTACAATACTTTATTCCATTTCGTATAACCATGTATTAATGAATAATGAGACAAAAACTATATAGATTAAATAATCATTAGACAAGAAACATGTAGATTAAATAATTATTTACTTATGTTTAATATGACCCTAATGATCATGGAATCACACTTCTAAAAGGGAAAAGGTGTTATATGTGTGAACTTAAGAATGTAAACCTTAAACCCTAGACATGTCCTCCTTTGGAGAGAACAAAGCCTCCATTTAATACATTCTAAAGAATTTATGAGTTGAAATGATTGATAAACTTCTAAATATAATTAGTATGTGAATCATATGCTTATACTTACAATAATTTGGTTATGTTCTCTATGTTTAAGCGTCACCATCTTAAATGGATATTATGTGGAAAATCGTGAATGTTAGTTTTAATTAAATAGAGACATTCAACTTGATTTTGTTTTATAGAGATATTACTTTGTGGACCTTACATTTAAAGATTGAATGTATTATCTTTTCTACAATACTTTATTCCATTTCGTATAACCATGTATTAGTGAATAATGAATGTATTAATGAATAATGAGACAAAAACTATATAGATTAAATAATCATTAGACAAGAAACCTGTAGATTGAATAATTATTTACTTATGTTTAATATGACCCTAATGATCATGGAATCACACTTCTAAAAGGGAAAAGGTGTTATATGCATGAACTTAAGAATGTAAACCTTAAACCCTAGACATGTCCTCCTATGGAGAGAACAAAGCCTCCATTTAATACATTCTAAAGAATTTATGAGTTGAAATGATTGATAAACTTCTAAATATAATTAGTATGTGAATCATATGCTTATACTTACAGTAATTTGGTTATGTTATCCATGTTTAAGTGTCACCATCTTAAATGGATATTATGTGGAAAATCGTGAATGTTAGTTCTAATTAAATAGAGACATTCAACTTGATTTTGTTTTCTAGAGATATTACTTTGTGGACCTTGCATTTAAAGATTGAATGTTTGACCTTATGTTGACTAGTGTAATGTCAAATTCTATCATGGTAATTAAAAGGAAGACTTTTTATTTTGTAAATGATCTTAATGCGTTAAATTTTTAATTTACAACTATCATGAATGAATGAAATGTTAGACCAATAGACCCTCCTTTTGATATCAAGAATGAAGGTACATTACAAATTGGTATTAGAGCATTTGGTTACAACACTAGAGATTGTATGAACTAAAATAAATAAATCATAGTGTTTTTAGTGTTATGATAAGCTAACAAAACATTCTTGTTACACGCAAAGAAGCTATGTACAATTTATGAGATAATCCTTGTTATCGCATTACATCAATTTATACATTTTGTGGAACCTTTGGAATTATGTGTGGTGATAACTTGTATGAGAATATCTGTAAAAATTGAATTTGGAATATATGGTATAGGGTTTTAAAATGTGTGTGTATGTGTGCATGACTATACTTTCAAATGTCAACATTCCAATCAATGGTATTTCAGTCATCTCATTCATATAAATGGCATTCCAATCAATGGTATTTCAGTCATCTCATTCATATAAATGATAGAGTGAATGTGTGAAAAGATTCAAATGTAAATTGCATGCATAGGGTTGACTTACGCATTGTATGCATAGAAATGCTTGCTAACTTCTTGTTATACTCCAAGAATACAACTAGCATATGACAGGTGTGCATTATTGATTGATGGGTATGGTGGCATGAGTGATTGGTTGTTTACCTAGGAGGACAAGAGCCTTATTTATTGATGATCATTATCTTTTATATGGTGGTTTATATGGTGTTTAATGTTTAATGCATGGGTTTAAGAAATTAACGTATTCTATAGGATTGTCTTCCTTAAAAATGAAAATACATTTCACCATGGTGTCGTAGATGACTACTAAAATGAATTTGTCTTATGAATATATGAAAGAGTTAACTAATATTAAAACAGTCATTCATGGTGGTATATTGGTATTGTTAATGAAACATAGTGGTAACACCCTTCAAATTCATGTATGCATATGAATGTGTAGTTTTTTTATGCTTATAATTTTGCACAATGAAGCTATTATTCAAGCAAAGGTATGTATAGGTCTCTCAACCTGAATGTGTGTGGTTTTGATTGAAAACAATAAATTGTACTTGTTATGTTTTAGATAACGCCATTGTCACTTAGATATCTTCGTCTTGAAGGTTATGGTATGTTGTGCATTGCGAATGCTAGTAATGCAAAAATCATATCGCACCTGTAAGAATGTCATGTATAACACATTATAAGGCATCTTTTCTTTTGTTGCTAATCGTTATTTGGAAGAGAGAAACACACTTCAAATACGCATTTGAAACATATCATGGGAATGATTATGAATTTTCATACAATAGGCATCTTTTCTTTTATTGCTAATCGTTATTTGGAAGAGAGAAACACACTTCAAATACGCATTTGAAACATATCATGGAAATGATTATGAATTTTCATACAATAGAATATTCCTGAATATTCCTATGAGTTGAAGTTAGTATGAATTGTTGTTAAATCATTGCAAGGAGGATTTAGACAAGCTAGTAAAGCCATTGGATGTGAAGAACAATTTAATGTATCATTATTTATTGAAGAATGGAAATTAACATGTAAAATGGCTTGCTTTGGTAATGTTCAATTATTGCATAAAAATAATGGTGACTAATCATACACTTTAAATGATATTATGCAATTATACCTTGAATTGGACAAACTCTTCAAAACTTGAGTTAGAAAATAATTGATGTATATGGTTGCATGCCAAATTGATTTTAAACTATTTCAATACATTTAGAAGAAGATCTTTCTTAAATGGATTTTTTTAATTGTGAGAAAAAACTTAGTATTGTTGCCACTCTTAATAGACTTAGACTAGAAAGCCCTATTTTGGTAAGTATAGGGGCATGTTTTATCATTTGTTTAAAACAACATGATATGTTCATTTGTTTAAAATAACATTACATGTTATCATTCTAATAAGGATTGATTAGAGATTTGAGTTTACTTGCTATGAGAAAGAGTTGAATTTGATTGATTCTAATTCATTTGAATTAACTTGTGAATATAACTCTAATTAATATATGATTCATATGTTGAGTATACTTTGTATTCTAATTGAAATTTACAAGTTGTCTTTACTACTTAGATATGCTAATTTAATCAAGGAAATGAGTAATGAGATTTGCATAGCATGATGCCATGAATCCTAGAAAGGAGGTCATTAAAGAACTAATCAAATCATGTTTGAATCTAGACTACCATGGGAGGCAAATAAAGTGCAAAGCATCATAGGAAGCTGCAAATTTGCCAACCATTGGATTGCAATAGTGAATAACATAACACATGTGACCAACAAATCAAACATGGAATGAAGAAGTTGTTTCTCAACTTAAACTCTACTTTGTTTTGAGAGTAGAATTGTATGCTTTGAGGCCAACAAAGAAACATGGAATGAAGAATTTTTTTCTCAACTTAAACTCTACTATGTTTCTAGAGTATAATTGTATGCTTTGAAGTGGAAACTATAAGGTTAGTGCATAAACCAAGTATTTCTACTTGGATGCATGCATGATTTATCATGTTACTAGCAAAAAAATCCATGGAGTTGATTCATTATGTCATGGAATTCTATGCTATGTAAATAAATTGGAAGAGAGAATTTTTTTGAATCCTCTAATGCTATTCTATTATGTTTATTAAGATTGAGAAAGTCGCTATGTGTAATAGTTAAGGCCTAGGAATACTAATGAAATCAAGAGAATAAAATAGCTAGAATATGTATGCACTAATAGACACATTGACAAATGATATGTGGTAGAGTGTAATGTCCCTAAATCGAACCCCATTTGTAATTGCACATATAGGTTGGTGAATCGTTGGCACCAAGTGTAAATGTAAATGTACATATAAACTAGTGAACCATTGGCACCAAATTGAAGTTTTGCAAGCACCTAAGTAGTGTGCAAGGTTTGTTAGTCAAAGAAAAGAGAGTGTGTGTGTGTGTGTGCGTGTGTATTTGAGGCCGAAAAGCCTATGTGGTTATTTCCCTGGTGATCCGAGATGCAAATAGGTCAATGTGCCTATCCTTGTAAATTGTAATCACACTCAAGTTATTAATAATATCACATCGTTGCGCGTAGACAGATTAGACGAAAATAGACATGGGGTTGAACTCCACCGAAAAAGGAAAAAGTGGGGCTAACCCAAGGGGCCTTAATCCCAAGGAAATATTTTAGTAATATTTTTGAAAAGTGTAATTTATGGATAATTATTTATTCTAAGTTCTTGAGGGACAAGAACAATTCACCAAATGGCTAAAGTTAATTATAAAGGTGACAAGTGTCCATTTTAAGGCATGCAATATATATTTTTGGCCTATTGTCATTGTTTAACCATGTTCTTGGGAAGACCTATGTGTTATTGAAGAAGCGAGTTGTCAATCCTATGAGCATTCTCTCCGGGTGAGATATTGTTAAGAACCAAATATCAATATAGCATAGAAAAACCTCAGAATAAGTACTCAACGCCTTGAAAAAGAGATAATTTCATATAATAAGCCTCTTTGAGGGGGAAACCTCCTTATACACCACATATATGTTCGAGTACCAGATGATTCCAAATGAAAATGTCTCCTTGGTATATATAGGAGACTAGGAGGTACAATTACAACTAATGGACTCAAGCCCACATAAATAAAATAACATTACTAATGTAATAAGCCCCAATTAAGGGGTAATGAGCCACTATTTAGGGCTTAGCATGCCCCTCCCCTTGAGACAAGTGTTGTCCGCAATGCTTGAGTAACTCTAGTTGCTTCTATATAAAATACTTATCTTCCCAAGTGGAATCTCCAGCTAATAGTTTCCTCCATTTAACGAGATACTCTGAAATGGATCTATTCCTCAGCTAGCAAATTCTTGTGTCAGTGATAGCTTCAGGCTCCAATATGATTTTTCCTTCCTCGTCAAGTTTTGGCAATATAGTTTGAACTGGGATCTTGTAACCTATAACCTTCTTTAAGCATGAAACATGGAAAACTGGGTGTACTCGTGAAAATGTAGGAAACTCTAATTTGTATGCCATAGTACCAATCTTTTGCAACACCTTATAAGGGCCATAGTACTTTGGTGATAATTTATTATCCTTCTTGGCTTACTTAAGGGATATTTGTTTGTATGGTTGTAGACTTAAAAACACCCAATCCCCTACTTCAAAACTTATTTCACTACGATGTTGATTTGCTTGTTATTTCATGAGATTTTGTGCCATGGTCAGGTTGTCCTTTAATATTTGGAGAACTTGTTGTTGATGCTCTATGTGATCTTCCACTGCTTGAACCTTAGATTTTTATTTTAGAGAAGAAGTGATGGAAAAAGGGTGGTATCCATAGAGTGCCATAAATGGTGTCATTTTTGTTGCAGTATGAAAGGAAGTGATATACCACCATTCTGTCAAGGGTAACCATTTGAACCATTGTGTTTGTTTATTAGAGACAAAGCAACAAAGGTATCCTTCCAGACATTTGTTCACTATCTCAATTTGTCCATTAGATTGAGGATGATAGGATGAGCTATGAGCCAATTAAGTACCCAAACAAGAAAATAATTATGTCCAAAAATGTCCAGTGAATATGGGATCTCTATCACTTACAATAATCTTTGGGCTGCCATGTAGCTTTTGAACAGTCTCCATGAATGCGGTGGAAATTGTAATGGCTTTGAAGGGATGAGAGAGTGCACAAAAATGTGTGTACTTGGTGAGTCTATCAACAATCACCATGATGACACTCTTTCCTTCAGACTTTGGTAACCCTGTTATGAAATCCATGGAAACGTCCTCCCAGCGCTAACTTGGGATGG
>ML783563.1:44884-61804 GCA_009831015.1 Picea engelmannii | reverse complement strand
GTGGTTAGTCTTCAACCCAAAGTTGGATTTTCTCCATTATTGATTCATCTTCCTTGTGTCCTCATCATGAATTTCATGGGATACACTTTCACTTTCAGCTTTCCTCTCTATTAGGAAATTTTTCAATCCTTCCATGATCTCCTTTCTTAAACCATCCATCTTAGTATCCATTATTTCCTCTAATTTAGCTTCAATTGAATCCATCATCCCTTGTAGTTCATCTTTTGTCACTGTCTTCTTTTGTAATTCATTTATGTCCCGGCGCATTTCTTCACCTTCATCAAGAGTCCAAGTAGGACTATATGGAGGCTTATTTGGTGTAGAAGTTCTCTTTTTGGGTAGCATGTTGGCCAAGTATCACTTTTGAACCCTAATTTTGAGGTGGATCTGCTAGACAATCTTTCTTCTGTTGTATCTCCAAAGTTTTGACCCTTCTGGGTATGAAAATTTATTTTTTGTAGTTCTCTGATATTTCTTCTCTGCAATGTCACAAGTCTGATCAAAATTGGATGTGCCAAGTGGAATTTATGGTAAATTCCCTACAACTTGTTGATTTATGGCCTTTGCAAGAGATCTCACTTGTATAGAGTGCCCCGCACAAAATAATTGATATAAGATTCTAAAACTCATACCAGAACTAATATAGACTGTCCACTATCCAATGCAATCAGTCTCACTCAATTTGGGTATTCTAGGAAGAAGTTATGATTGTTTTACCTGGAACACCTGCTTGTGACTAGTCAATAGGACTAGCCAAATACCCTATCTTCCACATGGCGTATCTACAAATGTAAGATGACCCAGGAGATGAATTTTTTACCACATATACCTTACTAATTTTTTTTAATAGAATTTGGATTTCAGGGTTTGAAACGTTACAGAAAAAAATTTAGAGCGAAAATTCCGCAATGACTCAATTCAAGATGATTCCAGAACCCTATCTTACACAAATTGTATCTTCAAAAGTATAAGGCCCCAGGAGCTGAAATTTTAACCCAGCGTAATTTGATCCGTCTACTAAATATATTCCAAGTCGTTTCTTCTAAAACATTGTAAAAAAAATGTTATAGCAAAAATTCCAAGGTGTCTCAGATGTAGCAGTGAAACCCCAAGACCTTGAGCTCTGATACCATATGTTAAGAACCAAATATCAATATAGCATAGAAAAAACTCAGAAGAAGTAATCAACGCCTTGAAAAAGAGATAATTTCATATAATAAGTCTCTTCAATGGGGTAACCTCCTTATACACCACATAAATGTTCAAATACCAGATGATTCCAAATGAAAATGTCTCCTTGGTATATATAGGAGACTAGGAGGTACAATTACAACTAATGGACTCAAGCCGACATAAATAAAATAACATTACTAATGTAATAAACCTCAATTAAGGGGTAATGAGCCACTATTTAGGGCTTAACAGATATTTTTTGTTAAATAAATGGGTTGTCAGGGCCGTGAGAATTCTTTCCAAGTGAGAGATTTGTTGGGAATTGTTCCCTTGTGCACTAGGCATTAGTTGCAAGGCTCTAAGACTTCTTCTTTGGCCTATTTTCGAAGCCTTGAAAAGGAAGTGGGGAAGCCAAAGGACTATTGAGAAGAGAATGGGCATGCTTCCTCGGGTGGGACAAGCATGTGGGGAATGGGGGACTGTAGACTAGTTGCAACAGTGGGCACCGTGGACTGAGCAATTTCATTGTTTATCAGATTGTAATCTAGCATTAGGAAAACAATTTTTCCCTAGTGGAATTTAAGCCCGATATTGGGGGTGACCTATTGCTGAGAGTTTATGAGAAACAGCGTCTATGGCTAGGAGGAATGTCTGTGTTATGCGTGCAGTTGGTGACTTTTCATAAAAGATAAGTGTATTAATGTGCTTTTTTCATTTATTGTGTGCTTAATTATCTATGTTTGATATGGGTATAATTATTGTATGATGTTGCATATAAGTGATTGTTGTTATTCTATATAATGTTTCTTGCACATACAAGTGTTGTGTGGATATCCAATATTCATAGTCGTACATGTTGAGTATGACAGTGTTGTTAATTACTCTTGTTAAGTTGACCTTATAATAATGGTCATGAATCTCCGCGGAAAGATAAGAATACAACACCGGACTTGTTTACAACACTGGACTTGTATGACCTAGAGATCAATATGAAATTGTCGTGCATGCTAAGTAGTAGTGTCGCACAGTGCAGAGTTTATTGTGCACAGGAAAATATTGATGCATGTGTATACGCACTAAGATTTGGGGTGTTAAAATCATCTAAGGAATAAGAAGAATGGATTCTGACAAAATGGTGCAGATTATTCATGAAGTTGTTGCAAACAAATCTTATTGCCTCGACATTTTGCAAAATTAGCAGCGATTAGAGAGGAACAGAATTAGTACAAAAAGTTAAAAAGCATGGAATATGTTTGGGTGTTGATGGTACAGAAGCCAAGGAGGAGCACATAAACTTGGTAGAAACCATAAAGAGAACTAATCCACCATTTTTCAAAAATACTGCACAAGGACAGCCAACTCCCAAGGAACCTAGACTAAACAGTGGGGAAAAGACCAAGGCAACAACCTATTCAATGTTGGGGTTGTGGTGGAGATCATATGTATAAACATTGTCCTCAAAGAGGTGAAAAAATAAAAACTACACACAGTGTACAACAAGTTGTGATAGTTGAAGACATGGGCAAAAATGTACCAAGGATCTACATCCTGGATAACAAGCAAGTTAAGTTTCGATCACACATGATTGAAGTAGAAGGTAAGATCAATGACCAATCGATTTCTATTTTGATTGATTCAAGAGCTATTCATAATTATCTAGATCCTAAGGTGGCAGAAAGATTCCAACGGCTGAGAAGCAAGCTTGGAAAATATTGGTTGGTGCAGTTAGCTACAGGGGCAAAAAGGAAAATTATTGAGATGGTTAAGGCATGTCTGGTGGACATAAATGGACTGGGCACAAAAGCTTATTTGAATATCATACCTTTGAGATCTTATGATTGTCTCATTGGTATGGATTGTTTGGACCTGCACCATGTTGTTTTATATTGTTACAATAAGGCATTTACTTACTTGGATAAGGAAGGAAACTTAAAAACAATTCAAAGCATTCCAAGAGTTGTAACTATCAAAGAATTTCCAGCCTTGCAATTGAAGAAAATCTACATGAAAAGATGTCAAGTATTTGCAGTGCACATGGAGGAGTCACCTAAGGGAAAAGTGCCTATGTAGAAGATTGTGCAGTATTGAAAGAATTTGAGAGTGTCTTTAAAGAGATATCATGGTTGCCACCGAAAAAAGATATTGATTTCTCTATAAATATGATGTCAGAAGCATCTCCTGTATCCAAGACTCCTTATAGAATGAGTATGTCAGAATTGAATAAATTGTAGATGCAACTTGAAGAGCTTCAAAGTCAAACAAAGCAAAAATACAGGATAATATAAATAAATTCAACATATCCAAAACATTGGATATGAGCCGCACCGAATAGATATTCAAATCACTTGTCTGTAAGATTAAGATTCAAAAGACACAAAAGAAAGATGTAAAATGAATGTGAGTGATATGACCATTCCTAAGGGATAATAGCATCAATGCTACAACAATACCCAAGGCTATAGAATATAAATTTCATATGCTCGGAGGCTTCTTCTTACCCTCCCACTACTCTAATTTGTTGCCTTCAGAAAGGAAGAAGGTAAATGAGTAGAAGGTGGAATAATAGATGCCATCGATGACCGGATTTTAATCTGTGACGTTCATGATGAAATTTACATCAAACAAAGAATTGTTTACAGTCGCCCCATACAGTGAGGCCGAAAAACTCTGGCAAAAAGCATATCGTCCTCGTCACTTTATAATAATAATAGGGTTTGGTTGGGTTCGGGTTTACGGTTTGGCTTTTGTGGTAACACTTAATAGAAAAACACAAAATAAGAGATGATATAATGTGAATGTGAATGTCATGGCCAGTCCCAAGGGATCATGACAGCAACGCTGCAAAAAAAAAAAACCCAGGGCGATAGAATATAGCATTCCTCTGCTCGGAGGCTTCTTAGCCTCCCACTACTTTACATTGTTGCCTTCACAGAAGAAGACAAGAAAATGAGTAGCAGGTAGAATAATAGATGCCATCAATGACCAGAATTTACTTTCTGACATTCACGACGGAATTTACGACATCAAACAAAATAATTGTTTATAGTCGCCCCATACCGTGAGGACAACGAACTCTAGCCAGAAGCATCCCGCCCCCGTCAATTTAAAATAATATTAAGGTTTGATTTGGTTAGGGTTTAGGATTTGGCAAAGTATGTTTAAGGTTTAAGTCGTTTTCACTTGATACAAAAACCCACAAATAGAGATGTAATGTGAATGTGAATGTTATGGCCAGTCCCAAGGGATCATGGCAGCAACGCTGCTAAAAAATACCCAAGGCGATAGAATATAACATTCCCCTTCTAGGAGGCTTCTTCTTACCCTCCAGCTACTCTACTATGTTGCCTTCACATAGGAAGACCAACAAATGAGTAGCGGGTAGAATAATAGATGTCATTGACGAGCAGAATTTACTGTATGACGTTCACGTTGGAATTTATGACATCAAACAAAAAATTGTTTACATTCGCCCCATATCGTGAGGACGAGGAGCTCTAGCAAGAAGCTTCCCGTCCCCGTCTCTTTAAAATAACATTGAGGTTTGGTTTGGTTAGGGTGTAAGGTTTGGTTTGTTAGGATTAGGGCTTGTGTGGTCTACACTCAGTTGAAAAACACAAAAACAGAAAGATGTGATGTGAATGTTATGGCCAGTCCCAAGAGATAATGGCAGCAATGCTGCAATAGATACCCAGGGCAATAGAATATAACAATCCTCTGCTCGAAGGCTTCTTCCTATCCTGCCACTACTCCACTCTGTTGCCTTCCGGAGGAAAACCATCAAATGAGCACGAGGTGGAATAACAGATGCCATCGACGATGAGAATCTATTATGTGACGTTCACGAAGGAATCTACGACATCAAACAAATAATTGTTTACAGTCGCCCCATGCCGTGAGGACGAGGAGCTTTAGCAAGAAGCATCCCAACCCCGTCAGATATTACTATTCTGGTTCACACAAACATGAGAAACCTCGTGTAGTAAATCGAGCCAATACCTGCCAACACAAAGCACAATAGCGGTGAACGGAGTACAATGCACACTCGGTAATGAAATACAATATCCTCCGTCTACATTTAAAGGAATGAATCCCTAAAGAGTCGGGGGTTTAGTTTGCTAGGGTTAGGGTTTGTGCAGTCTTCCATGAGTAGAGGTCGGAGTTAAACGTATCGTTATTGCCTTTTGGACACCTGTTTTTCTCTTTTAAATGCTTTTTATTTTTAATTTTTTTTTGCCAAGATGCCTTAATTATTAAGTAAAAGCAAAACGCTAAAATGTTTGCTTATAATTTTAAAGTTTTGTATGTACAAATCTCTTTACCATTTTCCTAAAATATGACTTTGACTTTTTAATTTAATTTTATGGGTGTAAACGAATCTAGTGGAACTTCTTTGTGAGTTTTTTTTCGTTGCAATTTAGTTAAATATATTAAAATGATGTACGAGATGTTCTTAGATGTGGAATTTTTTTTGTTATATGGATTTTACAAGTATAAAGGTGTACATACACTATGGATTTTTGGATTTTATTTTTGGAATAAAGTATAAAGGTGTACATACAATATGTATTTTTGGATTTTATTTTTGGTATAAAGTATAAAGGTGTACATACATTATGTATTTTTGGTATAAAGTATAAAAGTGTACATATACTATGTATTTTTTTTGGATTTTATTTTTGGTATAAAGTATAAAGGTGTACATACACTATGTATTTTTGGATTTTATTTTTGGTGTAAAATATAAAGGTGTACATACACTATATATTTTTGGTATAAAGTATAAAAGTGTACATATATTATGTATTTTTGGATTTTATTTTTGAATTTAGAAGAAAACACATGTTTTTATGATAAATAAATATAATATTTTATTCATGTGTTCTTGTATTGCTTGATCCTGCAATTTCCTTTATAATTCAATATTTGAGATAGCACTTTTCACTATGTGATAGTATGATCAATGCAAATGGCCCTCAAATCTTTGTTCTTGGATTGTGCTTACCTTCCAAGATCTTAAATGAATACACATAACCTTAATCAATCAAGTGAGTTCAAGTCAACAACATAAAATTCTAAATATTAGCAAAATAACTTTATTTGGTGTAATTATGATTATCGGGAAATCATCATTCAATATCTCTATAATGTCCAAATATTTCTAAGACAAGTATTGACTTTTGTTTATCATGGTGTAAATGTTTTTGTTTTGTTGTGGAGGTAATTTTATACTTTCAATAGTTTTTTAGTGTAAATGTTTTTGTTTTGTTGGTGAAAATGGTGGAGGTAATGTCATACTTACATTTGTTTTTTGGATTTTGGGGGGAGTAGAGGCTCAATTTGATCAGTCCTTCTGGACAACAACATGTATATCCATATTTGTATGAATAAAAAGTTTTTTTGTCTTGGAAAAAAAAAAACTTTAGTCGGTGTTATCATCGACTAATCTATAATACTTGGAAATCGATATCCATTAGGTTATTAAATTATATTAAAAATTAGCAGAACTAGAAACACAATAAACTAAGATATACTAAAAATTGATATTTAATCACAAATCTAACAATTATCCGCTAACCAACAAAAATGATATTAAAATAATATATTGGGATAACAAAACAAAGTATAAAAACCCACCATATCATATATATAATTATTGTATTCATCATCAAAACCACTTGCAAGAGTTCCTAACAACCAAGTTGATCACAACACAAACTAACAAAATAGAGCATTTACCAATATCCTCTGCTTAACTTGATTGGTGTTAAAGTTATGGCATGTAATATCATCAAACATCACAAAATAGAATAGTGTTTATAGAGAGAACTTGGGTATTGAAAGATAAAAGTGCTTAGATTTAAGATATTATACCAATTGTTATGACCAAGCCTTAGAATGTCGATAATAGTTAAGGTATCTACCATTATTTTAAGGTTCTTTTAAAATGAAAAGAAAGGTACAGCCTAAATCTTTACCTCAACCTCATATTTATAATGGAGGCTTGTTTAACGGAGTTAACTTGATGATTGAGTTAAGTGTCGTATCTTTTCTTATCATAATCAAAATTAAAGTAAATTGCCTAAAATAATAGGTTTTATTACAATACAAAGGGTATCTATATCTAACACTACCCAACCTCGAAACATTAACATCCTCATGGCTACAATTTTATGTTTTTCTTATTTAATCGTTGTACAAAAGGATTGTATTCTCAATGTTTGGTTGTTGTTTATTCTATACATCATGGACTAGACTATGCCTGAGTCCTCTTCATCCAATATCGTTGCTCTTTCTTTTTTCTGCATGGTGTGGTTCATGGAAAGTGTAATGTTCCCAAGCCAAATTTTTTGCTTGGAACACTAACTGCTCATTGTTTGTTATGTTTGTTTATGTGTTTACAGGTTTACTCATGGAGTTTCACATTAGGGTTTATGTGATGTTGATTATGCAATGGAACAATAGATCTGAAGCATATAACATAAACAAGACAAGATGCAATAAAGAACACCAATATAGGACCAATAATGTCAAATATGACCTTTATTTAGATAGTAGATAGATCCTTGAACAAGAGATCTGCAGATGTGGAAGAAAACCCCAATAATATCAAAGATGGATTTCCAGCCGATACAATAATAGTCAACACAATGATAAAATCCTCCCAAAGGCTCTCTAAAGAGAAGATCCAAGCCTCCAAAGGCCACCAATTGTAAGAGAAGACTGATGAGATGAGATCCAAATCCAATATGATGCAAAACCCCTCCAAGTGGTTGAGTTGCACACTACCTTGGTTTTTGGCAAACCCCTAAGTTTCAGCCCTCCTCTTCTTGTGCTCTAAATACTCCAAAACCTTCCTGGAATGTAGATACAACTACTAGAATTCTCCTGACAAAGTTTCAAGCTGAAGGGTGAAGTTTTGCCCCTCCAATTGAGCAAACCCTCAATTGGTTTGCGCCCCTCTGATTGACTGAATCACCTAGATTTATGCCTCACCTATAGAAGCCTCCAACTGCTACCAAAATATCTGGAATGATAGATCGGGCCAATACAAGCTAGCTGGTGAAATCTCAAGATGATCTATGAAGATTTGGACCAAGAAATAAAGGAAATCTCTTCTTGCAGTGTGCCCCTCTCTCCTCCAAGTTGTGCCAAGCTCCAGGAAATAATCTGTTGGGATAACCTCCTTCGTAGTAGACTAGAAATGATTCCTTGGACCATCTGAAGAAAACCCAGATGCTCATTTTCCAAGAAGCTCACTCATTTCCTAAGATCGAACTGAACTTCTCAATGTGGTGTGCCCCCTTGCTGGAAACCACCTAGGTTGTGCACTATCTTGCCTCTGCCAATAGATCTAACCTTTGCAACATTGTAGAATGGTGTGGGAGGATTATTTCACCTCCAGGACCAAGCTTGGACCAAGGAAGGTGGGATCTTTCACCATCGAGTTGATCTCTAGGGTTTTAGACTCAAAACTACTTGTGCTCAAGAGCTCCAATGAAAAATATGATAATAATCCAAAATTCCTTAGAAGTTCGCCCTTACTTTCTTTTATAGCTCTAGTCTATTCATCTATTGAGTTAGTTAACCCCTAGGGTTAACTCTTAACTTAACTCACCTTTTCTTTTCTTTCGTTGAGTTACACTTTTCACACAAAGTCAACTCAACAATATAATGAAGTGTCTTTTGGTTGACTTTGTCCCCATGATGCATGAGACTATAGTCTAGTGGGGATGGCTAGACTATTGAGTCTCTCCGGACCTCTTCATCAAGAGGTGAGGGACATTACAGTCTCCCCTACTAGAAATTGCTTGCCCACAAGCAATTTTGGACCTATCTCTTGAATCAATTGTTCCCCTTCCTAAGTGGTATCCTCTATGGGTAGATTCTTCCACTTGAACAAATATTCTCTGATGTTTCTTTTCCTCAACTTCTTCTCCCTAAATTCTAGTATCTCCTCCGATATTAGCACCAACTGTCCTTCTTCATCCAAATGTGGCAATTCCTCAATATGAGTGATATGTTTACCAATGGCTCTCTTCAAACATGACACATGGAAGAAATTGTGTATTTTACTACCCTGTGGTAGATCCAGCTCATATGCCACGGCCCCTGCCCTCCTGTTGATTTTGTATGAACCAAAAAAATGAGGTTGGAGCTTCTCTGCGCCACTTCTCTTAATGTATGTTTGTCTATACGGTTGAAGCCTCAAATAAAGCAAGTCATCGACCTCAAATGTGTGCTCTACCATGTGCTTGTTTGCTTGTACCTTATGTTGATTATGTGCCCTTTGTAGGTGGTCCTTCAATTCCCTCAGTATGTCCCAACTCTGTTGAATCCAGTACTAAACCATGGGAGCCCTGTTGTCTCCAAAGACAATCTCCACAAATGAGACGGGGTCATAGTTGTATAGGGCCCTAAATGGTGGCATACTAATGGACATATGATGGGTGGTGTTGTAGCAATATTCCCCCAAGTGAAGCCATTTAACCCATGTCATTTGCTGCCCTGCCACATAATTCTTGAGGTAGCCTTCAACCCATTTGTTGACTGTCTCTATCTGGCCATCTGTTTGAGGATGATAATTGGTACTAGGTGTTAGGGTTGTACCTACCAAACTGAAGAGATCCTGCCAAAATGTGCTCATAAACCTGTTGTCCCTGTCACTCACTATGGTTTTGGGTAAACCATGTGATCCAAAACCCTCCCAGAAGAACAGGTTTGCAACCTGTGATGCACTGTAGTATGTGCCAATGGAAAAAAAGTGCGCAAACTTAGTCAACCTATCCACTACCACGAAAATACAGTCTTTTCCCTGAGCCTTGGGAAACCCTGTGATGAAATCCATAGATATGCTTTCCCATTTGTGCTTTGGAATGGGAAGTGGTTGTAGTAATCATGTTGGGTGAGTGTGTTCATCCTTGTTACCCTGAAAAGTGTTGCAATCCTTGATGTGGCGCATCACATCTTCTTTCAAGCCCTTCCAAGCAAATATCTCTCGAACCTGCATGTATGTCTTGATGAACCCTTTATGCCCTGCTATTGGTGAATCATGGCATGCTTGTAGCACCTTGGCCTTAAAGGTTGATTCAGGGACCAAAAAAATTTGCCCCTTGTAGTATATGATGTCATCCATGATTCTAAAGTTGTCATCTTGTACCTATCCATCCATCACTTCACATGCAAATTTGTTTTTTGAATATTCCACCAAAAGTTGTGCCTTCCAATCCACTGAGATGTCAGTCATGGCATAAACTGATGGTCTTCTGGACAAGGCATCTACTACCACATTATTATTCCCTTAGACAAATTTGATGTCAAAGTCATAAGCCTGGATTTTTCTCACCCACTTTTGTTGCCTCTCATTCAAGTCCTTCTGCTCCAGGAAGTACTTGAGGTTGTTGTGATCTGTCCTCAGGATGAATTTTACCCCAACCAAATATTGCCTAAACTTAGCCAATGCATGCATGATGGCTAGCATTTGTTTGTCATAGATGGTGTAGAGGAGCTCAGGACCTCTCAATCTTTTGCTTTGATAAACAATAGGGTTCCTATTCTGCATAAGTACTGCCCCAATGCCTTCCCCTGAGGCATTGCACTCTACTGTGAAAAGTTGTGCAAAATCTGGTAGGGCCAATATTGGTCACGTACTCGTCACTTTCTTCATTTTTTCAAAGGTCGACTATCCTTTTGGGCTCCACTTGAATGCCCCTTTCTTGGTAAAATCGGTCAAAGGTGCACAGAGTTGAGAGAAACCCTTGAAAAACCTCCTGTCATAGCAACAGATGCCCAAAAATCCCTTCAACTATGTGAGTGTCCTAGGTGTGGGATAGTCAAGTATAGCTTGTATTTTCTCTTGGTGTACATGTACACCCTTCACTCCAATGATGTGTCCTAAATAAAGGACCTCTGTCATTCCAAACTCATATTTGGATTCCTTAGCATATAAGTATTCCTCTTCCATGATAGCCAAAATTTGCTCCACATGTTGAAGGTTCTCCTCCCAAGTTTTTCTATAGATCAATAAGTCATCAAAGAAGACCAATAGGAACTTTCTCAGTTTCTTGTTGAACAAATGATTCATGGAAGATTGGAAGGTGGTTGGCACATTAGTCGACCCAAAAGGAATTACCAAAAACTCGTAGTGTCCATAGTGACACCGGAAAGCAGTCTTGGAGATATCTTGTTCCCTTATCTTTATCTGATGATAGTCGGAGCGCAAGTCAATCTTTGTGAAGTATGCATCCCCCTGGAGCTCATCCAATAGCTCATCAATCCTTGGGATAGGGTATATAGTTTTTATGGTATTCTTATTTAGAGCCCTGTAGTCAATACACATGTGCATTGTGCCATCCTTCTTTTTCACCAATACCACTTAAGATGCAAAGGGACTAGAACTTGGCCTAATGTAGCCCATGTCTAATAATTCTTTAATGGCATTTTCAATTTCATCTTTATAATTCTTGGGGTGCCTGTAGGGAGTGGTGATGATAGGTTTCACACCCTCCTCCAACTCTATGATGTGCTCAAACCCCCTATCTGGTGGTTCCCCTGGTGGTATGGGCTCAAATACCTATATGTGCCTGTCAATGGTTTTCTAGATCTCAGGTGAGTAGTGAGTTTCCCCCTTCTTATCTACCCTGACTGAAATTATACATTCTATTGCATAAACAATGTCTTCCCTCTTGAAGATGGCCTCCATGAGTTTTTTTGTCACCACTCTCGGTGTGTTTCCTGTCATGCCCTTGAGAACCACTTTTTTCCCATTTTCCTCTATAAAGGACATTTCCATGGTTTTGTAATTTGTGGTGATTGGCCCCAATGTACTAATACATTGTACTCCACGGATGATGTTGGTGTCTGGAAGGTCCATAACATTGAAATCATGTGCCAAATCATGCCTTCCCAGTGTAATCTTCATTCCTGAAATGTATCTATCACAAGGCATGGTGCGCCCCCTGCTACCTCCACACGAAATCCATCAAACTCATCAGTAGATATGTGTCTCCTTTGTAGTAGGGATGAATCGATGAAGTTGTGTGAAGCACCCCCATCAATGAGAACTGATACCTTATGCCCTTGTAGCACCCCTCTCATCCTGAAAGTGTTGATATTAGGTACCCTGTTGATGGATGCTAGTGTCACCTTTTCATCTGTTGCAAGGTCATGACTTGCATCCTCCTCTTCTATGTGTCTTGTGGCCTCTGCCTCTATGTTCTGTAGATGGCCAAAATATTCCTCCTCCTCATATTCCAAAAACACCTCAATGTAGTGATCCTTTCCCTTACCCATGCATTTGTGTGTTGGATCCCAAGGCTCTTTGCAGGTGAAGCACAACTTCTTCCTTCTCAATTCCCTCCTAGTGCGCTCATCCATCATACCCCTTCCTCGATAAATCCCTTGTTGGTCTCTCCCTCCTTGGTTCATAGGAGGTCTTTGGTCTCTACCACCTTGGTTTAGAGGAGGTCCAGGGGTAAATCTCATCTTTGTTGTTGATGATCCTAAGTCTGTGGTCTTCCATATTGCATTATGCAAGTTGGTAGGCTCAAAATCCTTGACCCAACCCCTCAAGGGCTCCATCAACCCTTCTGTGAAGAGCATCATGAGTCTTGATTGAGACACATCCTGTACCATAATTGTTATCCTCTAAAACTCTTCTATTTAAACCTTTGGTGATATTGTCTGTCTAAGATGGGTGAGTTCTTTGAAAGGTATCTCTGGATCCCCCTAGTCAAACCTTTAAATGAGCCTATTTGTAAACTCTGTACAGGATGTGATCTGATTGTGACCTAGTGTGGTCAACCCATGGTACCACCAATCATGAGACTTTCCCTCAAAGTACATGGTGGAAAACTTGATGGAATCCATCTCCCTCATGGGGTTATGTTGTAGGTAAGTATCAAGTTTCTACACCCATGCTTGCGCAGACACCTTAGAAGATCCATCAAAAGAAGGAATTTCCATCTTGCCTGCCCTACGTTCCAATTCCTAGTTGGGCCTTTGATACCATTTAGGCTTACCCCGAAACTTGATTCCACAATACTGATCCATCATGACTTGCCTCTGGAAGCCTACACTCAAGGAATGATACTTTCTAGCATACTGCTCAAAGTTGTTCTCAATTTCATCGTCATAGTTGCGATGTGGTTGGTTATCCAGGAATGTGGGTAGATAGGTTCTAGGGGTGGTCCTACTATGTGTTGTCCCCTGAGGAGCTCCATCTCCATAACTCTGTCCCTCAGTTTGATAACGAGGACTATGCTCCTACTGAGGTCTAGTTCCCCCATGAGATCCAATAGCTTCCATGTTTGCATAAACCTCAGGTCCCTTTCCTGCATCGATCATCTGTAATAGGAGTTGTGCAAGCCTTTCCTAACTGGCATTTACTTTTTCCAGAGTCTCTCTCATTTCAAACTGTCCCATGCGCATGGATTCTTGGTTATCCTTTAGATGGTGTACAAGTGCACTTTTTGTCTGATTCATGGAGTGTTGTAACTCCTTGGAAAAACATGCAAGAATTTGTGGCTCATTGTCTTCACCTAAAACCTCCATCTCTACCTCTGTCTCACATGTTTGCTTCCTGTGTCTGCCTATCTAAATACCATTGAACTTTTGCATGCATTAATCCCCACTAGATGGGAGGACCAATGCTCTGATATGACTATAATGTTCCCAAGCCAAAAAAAATTCTTGGAACACGAGCTGCTCACTATTTGTTATGTTTTCTTATGTGTTTATAAGTTTACTCATGGAGTTACACATTAGGGTTTATGTGATGTTGATTAAGAAATGGAACAATATATCTGAAGCATATAACATAAACAAGATAAGATGCAATAAAGAACACCAATATAGGACCAATAATGTCAGATCTGACCTTTATTTAGATAGTATACAGATCCTTGAACAAGAGATCTGCAGATCTGGAATAAAACCCCAATAATATCAAAGATGGGTTTCTAGTCAATACAATAATAGTCAATTCAATGATAAAATCCTCCCAAAGGCTCTCTGAAGAGAATATCCAAGCCTCCAAAGGCCAATAGTTGCAAAAGAAGACTCATGAGATGAGATCTTGATCCAATATGATGCAAAACCCCTCCAACTTGCTAAGTTGTGCATTGCCATGGCTGTTGGTGAACCCCTAAGTTTCGGCCCTCCTCTTCCTATGCTCCAAATGCTCTAAAACCTTCTTGGAATGTATATCAGGCTACTATAATTCCCTTGACAAAGTTTCAAGATGAAGGGTGAATATTTTCCCCTCTAACTGAGAAAACCCTCAATTGGTTTGTGCTCCCTTGGTTGACTGAATCACCTAGATTTCGGCCTCACCTCTAGAAGCCTTCAACTACTACCAAAATCTCTGGAATGATAGATTGGGCCAATACAAGCTAGCTGGTGAAATATCAAGATGATCTATGAAGATCCGGACCACCAAATAAAGTAAATCTCTTCTTGCAGTGCACCCCTCTCTCTTCCAAGTCATGCCAAGCTCCAGGGAATAATATGCGGGGACAATGTTGTTGGGAAATTATACCCTACGGACTAACAAGCTAGGGCTTAAACTTGCATGCAGATCATGACCCTTAAGAAATCACCTTTAACCTTCTATCCCAACCTAAAACCCTTTTTCACATGCAAACATGGAAAGAACCAACTAACCTTTTTATCGACGCTTGATGTAGATCCTTCGTTGCGCTTTATCTCCTTGTTGTTGATGCTCCTTCCAAAGATGATCCTAAAATCAAGACAAAACACTATGCATGCATGCTATTGTTCTACTAGAGGGTTAGATATTAAGCATAAATCAAATAAAATATATCAGACTCATATATTGGGACAGGAAAAGCATTCTTTATTAATCTCTAGATGAATCACTTACAATGATGTTAGAGACCGGCCACCGTTCCTCGATCCTGATCCTGGGCTCCTCCTCTTCTTTGTCCTTCAACTGCTTTGCTTGAATTCTCCTTAAGTTTGAGGAAAGGCTAAAGGGTTGGGGTGAATGGATTCGGCAATTGGGCAGAGTTTCTTTGCTATCTTCTTCCTCCTTTCCAAATAGTACCCCTACCCCTTCTTTTATAGGCTAGAAGGAGCTAGGGTTTTGGATGAACTCTCGGCCATGCATGGCTGGGAGTTCCAGTTAACTGACCCAAATCTTTTCATCCCGTCGACAACTTTCCTGATTTTGTGCTTTTGTTAGGTAAATGCGGGCTGTAGTGGGCCAGCCAGTGTTCCAACGCGTGCAGCAGAAGGCCTGTCAGCGTTCCAACGCGCCCAGTGATAGGTTAGGGCGCGGGTTACTTAATTTAATAGGTTTTTCAAGGTTTTATTCAGCATGGCTTTGGCAATGAAGGGAAATGAGTTGGCCTGATGCCAGGTAAGCATGGATGGTGCAATTTAGGGTTATAACAGATGCCCCCTAATGTGTGAGGTCAGAAGAGCATCTGATGGCTGAAATACATTACCAATTCTTTACCAATCTGTACTGATATGTTGAATGAGTGAGCCCAAGAATCAAGAATTAGGAGGTGTCATCTGCAAAAAATATCAAATGTCTCACCGAGGCGGGCATACCCATGCTCGGGATAAAATAGAACCATGGCTACCAATCAAATACACTGTAGATCCATGTCAAATAACTATAAAGAGTAGTCGCGAACCATACACAGCGGAGCTACATCTCGAAATCAGAAAGATATACATAGAAAGTATCCATCTCTCAGAAGCTGATTCGGCCTAATGGTTGTACTTCAGAGCTCGAGAAACAACTTCAAAGTCTTCTAAAACTCAGGTAAGAGTGTAATATGAGTGTACGACTGCACTACCCAGAGGTCTTCGACGGCTCGTCAGTTATGGACTTGATAATCTTGATGATCGAACTGAAGGCTTCAATGATTTCAAACAAAGACTTGATTGGACGTTCAGGATGGCCGGGTGTGCGGGCAAGAGACATATTGCAGAGGGGCCGACTCAGGTGTAGTAACAAACTTCCCTTGGACAATAGCACGACAAGTGATAAGACTCAGGCAGCATATCTGTTAATCATAAATCTACGAAGCAGGAGGCAACGCAAACTCTCCATATGTTTGGAAGAGTAACCAAACGGTGGAGGACACAACTCTATAATGAGAAAAGCTTCCTAAGGTTGTACTACATCCCATAGTCTGATGAATCAAACGGACAGATGTGCTTTATCCAAGGGTGACTCATAATGCTGCCAATAAAGAAAATACTTTTCCCATCCTCTTTTTGGAGTATATTTGATTTTTTTGTTCTTTTTGGTGATTTTGAAAGAATAAAGGAATATTACGTTACAATGGAGGAACGAGCACAGAAAACATACAAGCTCAAGGCACAAGGACAAGACTAATTCTCTAGGGAATGATACTCGGGAAAAATCCTCCAGTGGCCAAAGGTGTTAAGACACAACGGCAAACTGTTACTAGGCTGAACGGTAAAGGATGTGGATGTGGTTGATAGAACACACAATGGTAGTGTCCTTCGATGTAAGTTTAACGAGCCCAAAGAAGGGAAGCTCAATGATTTTTCATGTTTAGAGAGTCTGAAAAAGCATAAAAGGAAACTCCATTGGGGTACCTTTTTGGACAATAGTCTAGTCGGTTCGAAAAAGGGGTAAACTAGCACCGACTAGACATCAATTCAAAACCATTTTAACGAGTGTGACAAGGACAAGATCACTCGGCTATTTTTTCAATTTTAAGGAGTCTGAAAAAAGCTTAACTATGG
>ML783563.1:22916-44834 GCA_009831015.1 Picea engelmannii | reverse complement strand
AAGGTCACTCGGCAATCTTTTCAATTTTAGGGAGTCTGAAAAGAGCTTAACTATGGACTCCGGGGGGGTTTCTTTTTCGTAAATTTAGTCCCTCAGGCCCGAAAAAAGAATAAAATTATACCTGAGGATACTCTTCTAAAGAACTGGCATTCCATAGAGTATTCCTTTGTTCATACAGTTGACCTTCCGGACCGAAAAAGGGGTAAACTACCACCGGACAGACGTGACTTCAAATTTCAGTTTAACGAGCGTGAAGTGGCACAAGATCACTCGGCAATCTTTTCATGTTTAAAGGGTCTGAAAAGGGCTTAAAAGGAGACCCGTTATGTTTTGGGAGTCTAGAGGGTAAGTCAAAGAGTGAAAAAGACCCATGCAAATGAGGCTTGAACTCGTATTCAGGAAATACTATACGGACTCCTGAGCCTACTATGTTGTTAGAAACGGCATGGACACCATAATGCAACCAGGAACTACCTAAGGCATCCATGTTTTGGCAAGCTCTACAACCAATTCGTGACACTTCTAGAGCAGATGTGATGGTTTCGTGTCACAACCGGGTGGGATCGATCCTATATCGTAAGAACAAAAGGCCACGAGATGCAACAGTGGGGATGAAATCCTACCCTATATGCTCAAGTTGATTTTTGAAAAAAAAATTATGGACCGTCCTTATATTTTTATTTTTATTTTGAAACTCAATGAAAATTGTCCCAATACCTGATCAAATCCCTCCCACATCACTCCTGAACCACTCAAAATGGTTTTTGGTATAAAGAAACTGATAAAGGGGACCAAAAAAGTGACAAAAAGAGGCCAAAAAGTCTATAAATAGAAGCTGGCAGCTCATTATCACCATTGCTGATTTGGAAATTGACTCTAGAGCCAAAAGAACCCCTTTGCCAAAGATCGTGATTCCGGGAGCTACGGTGGACGAAACAGACTTCTGCTCGGGCCAAGTAAGTACAAACTCTCTCATCTTGCATTTCAATACTTCATTTAATGTTTTTAAATTGGTTCTGGGGGTGGTCGTCGACCTCCAAGAGGTCCGCCCTAGCCAAACGCGGGTTGTCCAAGGACAGCCCGCGGGTACCCGCACGCAGGGTCAAAACCGCGTGCGGGTACCCGCGACTGTCACCTCGACAGCTCACGGGTTACCCCCGCGCACTGAAAAATTGGGTGTACAAGATCTAACTCCCTCCCTTTTTTTCTTTCTTGTGTGTTTGGAAGGATGTATGTTCATTGGAGAGAGAGGGAGCACGAGGCTACCAATGAGGCAGTGGCTGCAAATCCGAATGTGATGGTCGTGCTGACGCAGTGTGGCTTAGTGAAATTCTTTTTGTGTCTGTTTATGCGCGCTCAACCAAGGCTGTTGAACGCCCTGGTTGACTATTGGCACCCTGATGCAGAGGCCTTCATGATAGAGTGGAAATCCTTGGTGCCCACCATCGAGGATATTTACTTTTTGACTGGCCTCTCGAGGAGAGGGGAACCAGTCAACTTTCAGACTTTTCCTGTGGGGCCGAGAAAAGTCTCAGAGTTGATAGCAGAGTATTGCGAGGCTGGGACCAATCCGAGACCTTCTTCGGTGCCCATTAGTAGGATCACCAGCCTCACCCTGCAGACTATTTTGTCGCTCATTGGGCGGATTACCGGCTCTGTAGTCGTGCATCAGGCTTCGCGCGCACAGATGAACTGTGCAATTCAGTGCATGAATGCAAAAATTTTCGATTGGAGTACCACACTGTTAGAGAGCATGAAGAGGAAATTGACTGATTGTCGACAGCAGACACACAGGAACTTCGGGTTCGGGACCATCCTGTGTTCATTTTTCTTTGAGAGAGTTCCATGCTTTAGTCCTCGGCTGACAGTACGAGGACATCTGGCGACTTTCCCTGCAGTGTGCAGATGGGCAGAATTGTTGCCGCGACAGAGTGGTGGGAGGACCACCGAGGCCTTCAATGATGATTTCTTTGTGTGGCTGTTGCGACAGATTCCGGTGATCGAGGATTACCCATATGCTAGGATTGACTTTTCCATAGATCCAGCGATACCATTGCCTCCTGGTGAGGAGCAAGGGGAGATGGGTAAGTCTCCACCTATCTAGTTTTTTTTTGTTTGCATATGTGATTTTTATGTCTTTTTGATATATATATCATTTTTTTGTATAAAAGAGTTTTTGATGGGCGATCATTGTGTTGTGTGCATATGTGGGACCCGTGTGACCTACCGATTATGCACAGAACAAGCACCGCCCACGACCAGAGGTCGCAGCTGCCGCTGTTAGGGGAGCAGCAATAGTAGGGAACCTCCCAGCAGGAGAGGCCGACAGGGTTCTTAGGTGGATTGAGCGGAACTTCATTGAGCTCACTCGCACAGTTCCCATGGCAGAGATAGAGGACTTGCCGCCCTCCATGTAGACTCATATTGTGGGGGTACCTCAGACATGGGTCCGATTGTTTAGGCGTTTAGGCCAAGTTTTTCATGATTATAACAGGGCCCACAGGCCCTGAGCAGACTTGTAAACTTTTTATATGCCATGAGCACCTTATTGTATATATATGTTTTGAGGGAATAAGCCCCAGTGACTCATCATGGTTCCCACTTTTTGAGGCGCTTGCGCCCATCTATGTACTCTGAGACTTTCGGATGTTTATATATGGTTTTCTATTTCTTTTCTGTGTCTTTATGGATTATGTGTGCAAAAATATATTTACATGTGTATGATCATGATCTTCTTATGTGTGAGCAAGATGCCAATCTAAAATGTGATTAGCTAGAGTATCTGTGATTTGATTTAGACTCCTAGGAACATGAAAATATGTAATATAATCAAAGTTGCATTCCAAGAGATGTACCCTAAGGAATCGTCGGTGTAAAGTTGGGTCATGTACCTGGTATATTCTGTTTAGCTGCGACACAACCAATTGAGCGTCTAGATAGACCCGGAGACGAGAGATACCCCATGACAAAGCGTCACGAAGCAACTCAATAACTGTGCTATACTCAGCAACATTGTTTGTGGTGTCACCTAAGCATATCCCCCCGGAAGATAACAACTGACCTTGTGGCGTAAAGATTACCCAAGCTACGGAGGCAAGCCTCCGCGTGTGTCGACTAGCACCATCCGCATACCCAATGAACACCTCGGACTCACTTGACATCTGCCATAGTGATGAAACATAACATTAATGACACGTCCATGACACGTTTTTCAAAAGAAATGTAAAAAAGTAATAGCACAAAGACTATACATATGTTACAAAAAGTTACCCACAGTGACCGTTCTATGAGTAATACTTCTTGAGGTAGAGCCCATTCCTAGGATCTGCCAAAGCATTCCCTTCGAAATCGACCAAACGATAAGCACCCTTCTTTAAAACCTCCTTAACAATGAAGGGTCCGAACCACATGGGTTTAAACTTTCCTGCCCCCAGGGGGTCCTTATCTTGATCGTAAACCAGGACAAGGTCGCCCTCAGAGAAAACCCGAGGACGCACGGACCTATCATATTGACACTTAACCTTATGCTTATGAGCCTCGTTGGCCAGGGCCGCATTGCGACGTTGTTCATCAAGCTGCTCAAGGTGTACTAACCGTTCTTCAAGTGGAGAAGTGTCTGGCAATAACTGTACTGCCAATTTCAGAGATGGAATTTGACATTAGATGGGCAAGACTGCCTCCAGCCCGTAAACGAGTTGGAAAGGTGAGAAACCGGTTGCAGTCTTAACTGATGTTCGGTAAGCCCATAATGTCGAGTACAACATCAAATGCCAGTTGGACTTGGCTGAGTTGATGGTTTGTTGTAGCATTGTCTTGAGAGTTTTGTTAACAGCTTCCACTTGACATTGGCTTGAGGATAGTAAGGTGAGGAATATTCTTGCCGTAACCCAAGCTTTGATGTTAACTCGGACATCATTTGGTTATGAAAGTGACTGCAATGGTCAGTGACAATCTCTCTCTGGACGCCGAACCGTGCTATAATCTGGTTAAATAAGAAGAGAGTTGCAGTCTCTCCATCATCTTTGAATGTCGGCATAGCTTCGACCCACTTAGTGAAGTAGTCGACAACTACAATGATATAGCGGTGCCCCCTGGCTCACGGGGGGTTGCAAGTAGTGTAATCAATCCCCCACTTAGTGAAAGGACTGATGGTGATAACAGGAAACATGGGAGCTGGATGTGCCCTCATCTTCCGTGAGAAGATTTGGCACGGATGGCACTTCTTGACCGACTCAATACAATCTTTGATAAATGTGGTCCAAAAGTAACCTACTCGTAAGATCTTTTGGGTTGTTGCCAACCTGGATAAGTGACCACCACAGGCTCCTGTATGACAATCGTTGAGCACTATGACAGCCTCCTCATGAGTAAGACATTGACGCAAGATACAATCTACGCCTCTCTGATACAACGTATCATTGAGTATGAGATAGTTCTTGGCCTGATGGCGTAGCCGCCGACGCTCATCACGAGAAGCAGAGGTGGGGCACTTCAAAGTCTGGAGATAGATCAGTATATCTCCGTACCAAGGGTCTGATGATTCAATCAAAAACATATCCCCCCGGATAGGCGATTCCTCAAGCACAACGTCACCTGACTCAACTAGAAGTTCCGAAATAAGTTCTACGAAGACCAATGACTTCTTGGACTTGGCTAAAATGAAGTCTAAGTCAAACTCTTGGAGGATGACCATCCATCTACTGATTTTTCCGCCAATGACTCGTCGTGTCAACATGTACTAGAATAGATTCACGATGGCAACGACAGTGGTCTTGCAAAATAGAACATAGTGACGGAACCGTTGAACAGCATGAACTGCTGCCAACGTAAGTTTTTCTAGATGGGTATAATTCAGTTTCGGTCCTACGAGGCCTCGGCTCAGGTAATAGATCACGTATTCAGAAAACGAATCATCTTCCTGAACTAAAACCATGCCTATGGTTGACTCTGCGGTAGCCAGATATAATAGGAAATCCTTGTTATAATTCGGTGGTCGTAGCAGAGGTGCAGTCGTAAGAGCGTGTTTCAATGCATCGAAAAAGCGTTGCGCTGCTTCATCCCAGAAAAAGGGAACATCTTTCTTCAGTAAACGCATGAAGCCCTTGGTGATTTCGGCATAGTTGGCAATGAAGCGTCGTAAGAAGTTCACCTTGCCTTGAAGACTTTGAAGTTGTAAGATTGTGCGTGGGGGGGGAAACTGGATTATCGCCTCCACCTTAAGAGGATCGACCATGATCCCTGTGGTTGACACTATGAAACCTAACAAATGTCCTGACGTGACGTAAAAGCTGCACCTGTTGGGATTCAATCGAATCCTGAAGTAGCGACAACGTTTGAAGATGAGTCGGAGGTGCATAGGATGATCCTTTCGCTTGCGAGAGCGTGATGCTAAATCATCTAGATAGGCCTCGACTATATGCTTGAGGTCGTGAAACGCAAAAGACATGGCCTGCTGGAAAGTGGCTCCAGCATTCTTGAGACCAAAAGGCATCTTGCGATAGGAGAATGTACCCCACGGACAAATGAATGTCGTTTTGTGTTGGTCCTCGGGTTTGATTTGGATTTGGTTAAAGCCCGAAAAACCATCCATGAACGAAAAGGCTTCACAACCGGCGCACTCATCAATGATCTGGTCGATGAATGGGGTTGGATAATTATGTTTTGGACATGCCTTATTCAAATCACGGAAATCGGTACAGACACGAATCGTGCCTTGTTTTTTATCGACTGGTACGGGGTTTGACACCCACTGAGTCAAATGAATAGGGTATATGAACCCATCCTTGAGCAATTTCTCAACCTCCGTCTTTATGGCTGCTGCTTTCCTAGGATTAACTGGACGAAGTTTTTGTCGAACAGGCTTAGCATCAGGATACGTTGTGATTTCGTGTTCAACTATTTTCGGATCAATGCCTGGCATTTCCTCATAAGACCAGGCAAAAACGTCGCGGAATTCTTTAAAAAGATCCGTGTAAATCTGAATCTCCTCGGGGGATCAATCTTCTCCAATGAAGACATTCTCCATGACGCCATGGTTGCGGGAGATGTTGATAGGTATGGTGGTAGCGATAGTCGCCATATTGCCCTCAGCGTAAATTTCCTGTGTAGCTAAGAGGTTAATGGGACATGGCTGATCTCCTGTCATGGTGATAGTGAATTCTCCTGCCTTGATTCGGCTTAACTCTGGGAGGAAATATGATCTATGATGAAGATATTCCCAAGGTCTTTCCGGACTAGTCATTGCTTCGATTACAGCTTCGTCATAAGGCAAAACTAAGTCTAACGAATCGGTGGTAGCAAGAGAACCCTGAGCCCAGATAGGCTCTGGAAGTGGATCCAACTCTTGTGCAGGAGTCGGATCAGGAGTAGCTGAAGCTTGCTAGACTAATGAGTACGCTACTTCAGCAGTCGACAAGGGCATGGACATGTCGGAGTGCCCTGTCTCATCCATCATGGCTGATGGGGAAGGAAGAATCCACGAATCCTCGAAGTAAGTCATGCGGAATGACGAAACCTGGAAAATCTCAGCCTTGTGGTGAGTTGATATAAACTTGACATCGCCATGAGGAGGTGGGTAATCGAAAGTACCCATCAAAGATGGACACAAACCAACTCCTATGTTAATGACACCGGCTTGAGGATTATCTATTATGGGAACCGTGGATGCCCCCAAGGCTAGGTCAGGTCGAGAGAAGGACAACTGATCAATGGTCACTATCTGGCCTTCATGTGGAAACAATAGGACCCGGAACACTGTAGCGACCACCACTTGCATAGCATAAGTCCAACTTCGACCTAACAAGATATTGTAGTTGATGGGGGCATCGACTACCTCCACCTCGACGCACACAGTCTTTCCCCCTAACTACATAGGAAAAGAAAGAATGATGCCATGTGGTCAGAAAGAACGATCGTCGAATGCAGTAAGGAGAGTAGGTGAGGGAGACAACTCGGGCTGACCAATGGCTTTCCAGCATGCCAACGACATAATGCAAGTTGAAGCACCCTCGTCGACCACTGTGCGGTATATGTTCCATGTAAAATTTTTTGTGGGGTGAGCCACTACTATCTGAAACGCGACGTGGTAAGGCAAACGAGGTTTCAAGTCAGTCGTATATAACATGATGGTACCCGGGTTACAAGTCTTAGTAGAACCTAAAGCAGTCAACAAGGCTTTCCTCTGAGCAGGGCAACTTTGGAGGACCTCCAAAGTAGACATGGCACAAGGGGTTTGTGATAAATCTTCCACCACAGAGTAGTTCTAGGCGTCCCTTGCATTTGGGTTGTGAGAAGCTCTCTTGAATGCACCTTTCGGAATGTGTGTCATCGTTTCTCCCAATGTCTTCTCGATCTGTAGACGAAGAGATGGGGTCTCGGCTTCTTTACCCTTCTTAGAGGCACTTGGTTTACTATAGTCGTGTGCTCTAGTCGTGATTAAAGCATCACCCCTAACCATATATACATTCGCGGAAGAGGAATTATTTGGATGAGGGCAGTTTTCCTGACTGCCCCCCTCGACACTTGTAGAGGCTTGAGTTAAATTTTTCCCATGCTGAAAGGGATTAGTCAACACGGCTTGTTGTTGTTGTGTGACAAACTTCTGGGCCTCCGCAAGCCGAGGGCATAGATGGGTCGAGTGGTCTTCTGCACACAAGTTGCATGGATACCTCGCCTTCCTCTTTTCCGTGGTGCCCTCGCCAGCATTATCAGTTGGTTTTTTATCCCCCTTAGCCTTTTTGTGTTGTTTTTTCTTCCCTTCAGGCTGCTGGTTGGCCTTTGGGTTAGTCGTCTGCACGGAGTGTACTTCCAACGTTTGGGTAGGAGGAGTAGCCAAAGCAGTAGTCTGGCTGGCCGCTGAGTGTTGTATAGATAATTGTTGCAATTGTTTAGTCAATTGCTCAACAGGCTTAGTTTGTGCGGAACCAACAATATCGTCGGCATGTGGTCTAGCTCTTTGTCTAGTTTTCTCCAGTATCGAACGGGGCGCATCAGGTAAGATGTTGTATAACAAACCGGACTGAGAATAGATGAGCTCAAATTATTGAGCCTACATAATGGCGTCTTCTTCAAAGGAAACTCCAGACATTGCGACATCTTTGGACAACTGTGGGACCAAGGACTTAATGAACCACTCCAGCAGAAATGCTGGTGGGACTGGTACTTTGATTAGACTTTTTCGACGTCTCCACTCTTGGATATGATCAGAGATATGGTCAGCTATCGTATGTTCGAAATTGGATAGCACCTCGGTGTCGGCGTCGTATCTCACAGGTAACTGGAAATGGTTAAGGAAATCCATAGCCATTTCGCCAAAAGAAGAATATCGTGAGCGATCGAGCTCTATATACCATTTCACGGCACTCCCAATAAGAGTGCGTTGAAACAATCGCAACTGGACGGAGTCATATTTCAGTGAGTTAGATGAACACCAAAGGTGAAAGGTAGTCACGTGATCACCTGGATCTTCGTTAGGCTTGGCCTCGAACTTTGGAATGTCCGAAGGCAACTTCGTTGGCATAGGAGGCCAACGTGGATCATGACAGATAGGATCATTTAACAACCATGTCAGATCTGGCAAGTGCAACGTCGCCAAAAAGGGTAGTTTAGGTTGTTGTTGATAGCCTGGAAAAAGGGGTCCTGGAGTTTGACTGGCACCAGGTTGCCAGAAAAAGTTTGGTTACTGGCCCGGGTTCTGGTAGAAACCATGGCCCTGACCAGCGTAAGGGTTTTGCATCTGCGGAGACATCATTGGTTGATTCCCCATAAAGGACATAGGGTGTTGGGCATTCATCGCTTTTGGCGGACTTTGGGATGGATTAACCCATGCTGGTCCTGTTGGGAGAGGCATAGCAGTCTGTCCGGGGTTCCATTGACTGTGGAAAGAGTTACCCCAGAACGGCATTCCAGCAGAGGGAACGGATCCTTGTGAGTTCCAAGGTCCTGGTATATGTGCCCCCGGCGCAGGAATAGTACCCTCTGCTGGAGTGGATTGTCCAAATATGGGAGTGCCCCCAGATGGGAAAGAAGTGGGTGTGACTGTGTTGTTACCAAACGTCCCATTCCAAACAAACGGTGACAAACTTATCGGCTAAGTTTGCGCAGGTGTTCCTTGACTCCTGGCTCCAAGTGAACTCGTGTGTGCGGGCTTCCCGGCGGCCTGCTGATGCGGACCACCGAGCGACGGGGATGAAGGAGGAATATGACCTCCAGCGTGAGGAAAAACATTGAAAGGGATAGGAATGCCCCCAAGTTGACCTTGCAGAGGAGCGTTAGAGATCCCTGCCCCCAGACCCAAAGTCTGTAAAGTGGAGTGAGTGAGTACAGGACGTGTTCCTGAACTAGGCATACCGTATGAAAACGGAGTGCCCATCGCACTAGAGGTGAATGGATTTGTGGCCGCCACGATTGATGGGGTCGGTCCACTTTGCGACGAAGTTGTGGCCAGGGCCATGGTGGTCCGAACCACTGACGAAGGCAAGTTAGGAGATGCTTCTCCTGTGGTAGCAACAGTGATGGGAATGGAATAATTCCCAGAGGAAGTAGCAGTGTTTGTTGCCATAGATGTATGAGGCACTGACAGGAGTTCGGTAAATTGAACTAGTACAATAACCGGTGTCCAGATATCAGTGTTTGAGGTCTCAAACAATCCAATATTGTTGGTCGATTCCTCAGGGAGTTGTTCGGGCTCAAAAGCCCCGGTTGCTTCGAAAGGCCCTTGTTGGTCTAGCTTCCGCCTCAAGGGTGGCAGGGGTGGCTCCAGTATAATCGGCGGCAGGCCAAGAAGCCTTCGTGAATGATGGAGCTCTGAATCCTCCACTGTGTGAGAATATTCACGACATGCTAAGGTATTCTACACGAACAAACAGTAACACACACTAAAAGAAGCCCCTATGAGATAAGACAAGCAATCACTAACTATTTTGAAGAACAATTACAACAACCAACACTAGAGCAACTTACCGGTGCAAGTGCAACTCGAATACGGAAGCACCCTCCGGGTATACTCTGCAAAGCGTGGCCCGATGTCTATCCTAGGTACCGCGGTATACCCCCGCAGTCACCTGTGTATGTCCCTAGAAAATATTGGCAACTAGTTTGCCAACACGTGAACAATCACCAGACGGGTACAGTCGATAGTCGGGTAGACCACAATGAGCAGGGTATCAAGCCCGAAACCTGTCAAGGGTATCGAGAGAAAATGGTCTGGAAGACAACTGAGGACCTCGAACGGATTCGAGACCCACGAAGCTCCATGGAAAATGCAAACGACGGAATCCATCAACAAATCCTCGATATGTGTTCTCCACTACGCTTGGTCCAGCTTTGGAGGGGTTATCTCCGCTACCTTTCCTTATGTGACCTCGTGTTTAGCCCCTGTGTTAGAGGGGGCTCCTGGATAAATTTCCGTAACTGGACTTCTACACTCCCTATTGACAGACTCCAATGTTTGGTCTGAGTGGCCTTGGAGAATTTACTCTCCAAACTATTCCAAGGCCCTAGTCTTGAGCTAGTGTGTGAACCCTTCAAACAAAAAGTCTAGTTGATTTTAATTAGCGTTGCTTTTAATGGGTTTTTTAAGTCACAAGGTATGAAGGTGAAACTGATGGTGTGTAAAGACTCAAATCGAGAATGAACAAGAAATGCTTGGAAACAAAAACTTTTACAAACAATGCAAAAACCAGCAACTTTTCAACAAGAAAGACTTCTTTTCTTTTCAACTTTCCTAAGATTTCATGCAGCAAACACCAAGTAATTTCACTCAAATATGCAAGCTACTTATACTCTAAATGCAGTGCAAAAACTTATAAAAAAAGACTTCTTCCTAGCTATTGATGCAACAACACAATCTTCAAACCAAGAAGAAAATGAAACAAAAAAAAAAATTATTTAATTGCAAAATGACGCAATAAAGGGAAAATGACAACAAGAAAAAAACCCAGAAAACAAAATAAAGTTCTGGCTTAAAGCACAGATCGCAATGAACCAGAGCAAAGACACCCAAAAGAAATCAAGAAAGCACTGATTCCAACACTTGTCTAAAAACCATAAAGCAATTTTTTTTCTCTTTCGTCTTTTCTATCAAAACATCAACTAATAAAACACAGGCTAAGGATCAGAGGCCCTAACCTGCTGACTAGGCAGCCCAAGACTTAAACCCCTGAGAGGAACACTTCTCACCACAGGAGAGGATGACTGCCCCACCCAGGCTGAAAAGCAACCAATCAAGCCCGCGACTCACTAAAACAGAACGCGTGCAAACGTGTGCTGAGTTCTAACAGGGCGCGGGTACCCGCGGGCTAAGCTTAAGCAGGTCGCGGGTCTGTGTAAAAGCTAGGAAAAAACAACCACAGGCATCCCAGACCTAACAAAGGCCTCTGGTACTGACAACCAGGGTCTCTCAAAGGCTTGGATGCTTCTAATTTAACAGAAAAGGAAAATAAAATGCAAAGAATCAAACACAATAAAACAGACTGAAAACAAGACAGTAAACCAGCAAGACCCAGACAGGATCCAGAAAGCCCCCTGAGAAGGTAAACTTTTGACAGGGAAGAGGAGACTGCCTCTCTAGCTTTCTGAACACTACACGCTACTAAAACCTCTGCAGCAAGCGTTCAAACGCGGCCTACAGAAGGTTAGGGCGCGGGTTACACGCGGGCAGGCCTTCTGTAGGCCGTGTGTACCTTTGTGTGTCCCGATAATGGGTGTCAAGCAACAGTCAAGGAAAAACTGGTATTGATAATCAAGTTCCCTGCTAGCTTTTGACCTAACAGAAAACAAAACAATAAAGAAACAGAAACTTTATTCCTTTAAACTACCCAAAAACCTCTCTTGAATCCGAAAACCCTAAGAGTAAAATATCCCCAGTGGAGTCGCCAATTCTGTTGTTGGGAAATTATACCCTACGGACTAACAAGCTAGGGCTTAAACTTGCATGCAGATCATGACCCTTAAGAAATCACCTTTAACCTTCTATCCCAACCTAAAACCGTTTTTCACATGCAAACATGGAAAGAACCAACTAACCTTTTTATCGACGCTTGATGTAGATCCTCCGTTGCGCTTTATATCCTTGTTGTTGCTGCTCCTTCCAAAGACGATCCTGCAATCAAGACAAAACACTACGCATGCATGCTATTGTTCTACTAGAGGGTTAGAGATTAAGCATAAATCAAATAAAATATATCAGACTCATATATTGGGACGGGAAAAGCATTATTTATTAATCTCCAGATGAATCACTTACAATGATGTTAGAGACCGGCCACCGTTCCTCGATCTTGATCCTAGTCTCCTCCGCTTCTTTGTCCTCCAACTTCTTTGCTTGAATTCTCCTTAAGCTTGAGGAAAGGATAAAGGGTTGGGACAAATGGATTCGGCAATTGGGCAGAGTTTCTTTGTTATCTTCTTCCTCCTTTCCAAATAGTACCCCTACCCCTTCTTTTATAGGCTAGAAGGAGCTAGGGTTTTGGACGAACTCTCGGCCATGCATGGCTAGGAGTTCCAGTTAACTGACCCAAAGATTTCCGTCCCGTCGGCAACTTTCCTGATTTTGTGCTTTTGTTAGGTAAATGCAGGTCGTAGTGGGCCAGCCAGCATTCCAACGCGTGCAGCAGAAGGCCTGTCAGCGTTCCAACGCGCCCAGTGATAGGTTAGGGCGCGGGTTACTTAATTTAAGAGGTTTTTCAAGGTTTTATTCAGCATGGCTTTGGCAATGAAGGGCAATGAGTTGGCCTGATGCCAGGTAAGCATGGATCGTGCAATTTAGGGTTATAACAGACAACCTCCTCCGGAATAGACTAGAAATTATGCCTTGGACCATCCGAAGAAAACCCAGATTATTTGTTTCCAAGAAGCTCACTCATTTCCTTAGAATGAACTGAACTTCTCAACATGGTGCACCCCCTTTGTTGGAAACCCCCTAGGTTGCACACTAGCTTGCCTCTGCCAAAATATCTAACCCCTGCAACACCGTAGAATGGCATGGGAGGATTATTTCACCTCTGGGACCAAGCTTAGATCAAGGAAGGTGGGATCTTTCACCATCGAGTTGATCTATAGGGTTTTAGACTCAAAACCCTCAAAATTGTTTGTGCTCAAGAGCTCCAATGCAAAATATGATAATAATCCAAAATGCCTTAGAAGTGCACCCTTCCTCTCTTTTATAGCTCCAGTCTATTTAGTTGTTGGGTTAGTTAACCCCTAGGTTTAACTCTTATCTTAACTCACCTTTTCTTTTCTTTCGTTGAGTTACATTTTTTCACACAAAGTCAACTCAACAATATAATGAAGTGTCTTCTAGTTGACTTTGTCCCCATGATGCATGAGACTATAGTCTAGTGGGGATGGCTAGACTATGGAGTCTCTCTGAACCTCTTCATCAAGAGGTGGAGGACATTACAGAAAGTCCCTACTAGTACCTAATTATTGGTTGGTGTCTCGTATTCCAATAGTTTCATTTTATCACCTTCGTCTATTTCTTCAACACATGCCTTATTGTTTTTTCTTTTGGGATGCTATTATACTTGTAATTTATTTCCTCTAGGTTGTCCTAGACCATAGTCAATGTTTGTTAGCCTTACTTAGTCATTGCTAACCTATGGGTTAATGATATGATGAATTTAGTCCTCTAATCTTCTAATGTCAGCAATACATGCTCAAACACTATTTTGGACTTCTCCACATGTGGTTCCATCTCAAAGACTGCATGGACTCACTAAATTATTTCATTTATGTTCTAGCAGAATTCTTGTTTTATTGTACCAAGCTAACGGGCCTTGCTTTGCAACTTTCATCCATTGGGCTCAAAGTTGTTGACTTTATGAAGCTCGAGTTTTATTTTCCATATCAACTAGTTAATATATATTATTATCTAGGTTATTTTGAGATTGTGCTATCTACTTAATTATGCCCTCTCTTTTTTCCTTGAATGTCTAGATTCCTAAACCATATTTTACGACCCTTTGGTTTCATCTATTTTTATATGAATTCTATTATGTGTCTTTTTCTTTGTGCTCAATATCTGTCAAGTTTAGCACTATGGATTTGCTTGTTGCTTAGTCAATTAGTCAATTCACTTTTGAATTTCCTTTTGCATAGAGTTTACTACTTGCACCGATGTTATTGGAATTCCATCTCAGTGAGCCCCAAAATGATGCTAAGTTGGTATTCCAATGTTCATACTTGTTTATCCTTTAATTTGACTCCACAAGTGGGTCTCAATAGTTATTTTTGGAAACATAATTTGTAAGGGTTATGATATTATTACATTTTTCACTTGATACCAAATATGAAAAGACACAAGTGAATATGAATAGTCATTGAGAGTCCAAGAGACCTCTTGGAATACAAATCCAAAGGTCAAGATAATGTATTTATAGATGTATCATATCAATGAGAAATACAATCTCATGCTTATTTATTTTTCTGTGTTCTAATAGTGGTATAAGAGAACCTTAGTTCTTAGGCCTCATTTAATCTATGGTAGTTATTGTAACACCATGTTTCCCCTAGTTTATAAAAATAACTATATTGGCCAAGAACTATGGCAAACTCAAAGATGTGAATGTTTGATTTGACAGACCTTTGTATAAAAGGTCAATGAATGTAAATTATGTTATGATTATGTGTTGCATGACTACTGGGAGGGGGATGTGCTAAAAGAGACCATGATGGCTAATGAGAGGTGGTGGAAGGGACCTGGAATGGTTGCGTTAACTTCCACCGAGCCAGTACCGTACTGGTTTTTACTTACTCAAATACCAAAGCAACTCTCTGACCCTGGAATGGATTTCCCATCATATTGGTAGGTGGGGAGGCTCCTCATGAGTTAATGAGGGGATGGGAGTGAACCGCTCGTCCGTAATAGATCCCAGACCTGACCACGGATGGGGAAATTCACGCCACACACAATCTTGCAGAGAAAAGGAAAGAGAGGAAGTGTGGTAAGGGGGGGAGAGAAGACAGAACATGCGTGACAAGGATCGCGGAAGAGGACTGGGAGAAACTCGAGATATACAGGGAGTTTTGAATAGAGGAGAAGGAGAGTAACCTTCATCCTTGACTTTCGTTGAGTTGGAAGTAGGATACTAAATCTCAAGAATCGTGGTCTAACTTAGGGGTGGCTAGTGGTAAATCCATTTGGAGTCATTGAGCCTATGGTTGGGTGGAAACAAGCACCCCTCTCAGCAGTCGCATCACACCTGGTGTTTCTGATAAGTGTTTATATCTTGTATCTTGAATTGAATATCCTGGATGCATGCTCATGTTTGTACACTCATAAATGGTTTCTGTATAGAAGTGTTTGCCTGGTGTTTTGATCGGAAATAATGGATGCATGTTGATACTTATATGACCATAATCGGTTTATGTAGAGAATGAATAAGTTTAGAATACGAGTCTATTCCCTTGAGATTTGTTTAACCTACTTGACTTGCGCGGTGTCCTGGTTTGATTTACCGAAGGCACCTCCTCCCAGGAAGTTCCCTCGCATTCCAGAGCCAGAGTGAGTCCCTTGAAAAGACTACCATTTTAGTAAACCCACGAGTTTACTTTACCCCTGACACAGGGTTCATAGCTTGGCAAATTAGGAAGGGTTTTCAGTCAGGTCACCCAACCTAGGGATAATTACCCAAGAAACCGTTGAAGGATCATGTGATCTGTGTCTAGAAATCTTGTACAAGAGAGAGTAGTTCTCTCAGGTTTTCGGTGTTTCGGCGTTTCAGCACCCGGGAAACCAAAGGGTAAGACCCCTCGTTTTTGCAAGTCACGAAATCCCGGTACCCGAAACCCCGACGCGCTCTGTGGATGAGCCAATTTTGCGTGCATAGGTTTCGGCGTTCTGGCACCCAAGAAACCAAAGGGTAAGACCCCTCATTTTCGCAAGTCACAAAATCCTGGTACCCGAAACCCCAACACGCTCTATGGATGAGTCAGTTTAGTGTGAATAGGTTTCGGTGTTTCGGCACCTGGGAAACCAAAGGGTAAGACCCTTCATTTTCGCAAGTCGCGAAATCCCGGTACTCGAAACCCTGACACGCTCTATGGATGAGCCCTAAGTCACAGGGCAGAGTCATGTGGTAGAAGGAGGAGGTAGGTGCTAGTAGTTAATCAAGGGTCAAAACTCAAGAATCGACATTTCGAGTCCCGAAATAATCTGGACCGTCCATTTGTAGGGGATGCGTGGCGAAGGTCTAAAGCCACCAGGGTTCTGGACATTGGAGGAATAGGAGTGAAGACCCTGCCCGAAATCCTGAAAGATAGAATGTCAGGATTTAATCTGGGCCATCGATCAAGCCGACAATCTGGACCGTAGATCCGAATGATACCGGGCCTTCGAGTCCCAGGGATTAAAAAGGGAAAGGAGGAATGCTTGCATCGCGATTCCCCAAATTGTGAAACCCCGAAAGAATTTAGAGGATTAGCACCAGGTCATAGGATAGGTCGTATGACAAGCAACCCAAAGGAGGAGCTAAGGATCTGTTAGACCCTTTCGGGTTTTAGCATTTCGAAAGACAGAGAACAAGGGAACGCTTGCTTCGTGATTCCCCGAATCGTGAAAGCTAGAAGCGCCTTTTTGGCAAGTCCTGTGGTCATAGCCAACGATCACATGGGAGAGGATAAGGGAAGGGAGGGTTTGCGTTAGGCCCCATAGAAATTCGAGGATTCTATCCCTCGAAGAAAAGACAAAAAGAAAAAAGAAAATCTTTGTTGTCATAGTGGGTGTGTGACAAATTGGTATCAGAGCATGGTTACAACACTTGGCCTCCTTGGGCTCATGGACGAGTTGCGCAGAAACTCCATTTGAAGTACTCTTAAAAGGAGTAACCCTCTACCTTAACCCCCTTTATCAAAAGTTGAAGTTAAGAAGGAAAATTCCTATTGTGTGTATGCATTTGAAAAATATGAATTATGAGATGGTTATAAATGAATATAAATATTGACTAACAACAAGTGTTTTTCCTGCACACAAGAGGATGATCAACCGTGGGAAACTGCAGATGCATAGAATGGTGACACACCATGAAGTGGGGGATGGCTCCCACAATAGAGACAAAGATTTTGACGAAAGGAGAGTGCTAGAGACCCCTCCAAATCTAGCTGAGACTGTGAGAAGCCTCATGGTCGAACTACAGAGCTGCAAGGACGACAACGAGAGGTTGATAAAAGAGAAAGAGAAGAAAACGGAAATTAATGCAGTCTTGCTGCAGAGTTTATCTGACATACAAAGACAATTGCAGCATGGACCTAACACCAGTCACACGAACCAACGACATACAAAGAGAAGTCGAAGCCCACCTGGGATGCAGAAACATGGTCCTTTAAGTGGCCACACTGGGAGGAGCACCTTGAGAAAGGTCCACCCCATAGATAAGGGACAAGCGTCGAACGATTCCTCTCGAAAGGAAACTGGTGACTCGGAGGGATCTTCTAGTAGCAGAACTAGTTCTTATTTCCGAAGAAAACAGAAGAAACGAAATCATTCCAAAAATCATAATCTCGAAGAATTCAAGAAGGCCAAACCACCCTCTTTCGATGGTGAAATAAAGAAGGGAGAGGAAGCAGAGGCCTGGCTTCTTGGACTAAAGAAGTATTTCAGAGTCCATGACTTCTCGAAAAACTTGAAGGCATGAGTAACCACTTTCAACCTGAATGGGAAGGCTTCCATTTGGTGGGAAGACCTTAAGAACATAAAAGGGATTCATGAAGAAGACCTATCTTGGGAACAGTTTGAGAAATACTTTAGGAAGAAGTATCTGTCGGAAAAGTATTTCGACGAAAAGACTAAATAATTCTATGAACTCAAGTTGGGGCAACACACAATAGAGGAATATGTCAGCAGATTCCTCGAGTTGCTGAGGTACGTACCCTATATAAAAGCAGAAAAGGCAAAGGTACAATGATTCATCAATGGACTACCTAAGGACTATCAGAACAGGAAGAGTTCGACGAGCCAAATACCCTAGAAGACACTATCTGAAAGGCAAGATATTGTTATGAGTAGCTTGGGCATTGGATAGAACCTCGTGAAGGTTGGAAGCAGAAGAATAGTTCGGGATTCCAGAAAAAGGGGTTTAAATCCCCAAGATTTAAAAACTATAAAAAGGACGCAAGGATGAGCTTCCCAACCCAAAGTGTACACCAGCAGAATTTACCCTCCCAAAGAGGAAATAAACCTTTTGGATCTACCCCAGGAAAGATTGATAACCTAAAGAAAGAACCCTTGAAATGTTGGGGTTGTGGAGAAGAACATCTACTGAGGGACTGCCCGCATCGACAACAAAAAAGTCGGAGAATTTACAATGTTCAAGAAGCTACCACCATCAATGACGTGGCTAGGAGTGTGCCACAAATTTATGTAGCCTTGGATAATAAACAAGATGACCACCAAGCTTCAGTGGTGGATATGGAAGGTATGATCACCAACCATCTAGTGTCTATTCTAATTGACCCTGGTTCAAATTTGATTTATATAGCCCCTAAGGCTGTTGAAATGTGTAAATTACAGCCACATAAACATGCCAAGCCATGGTTGGTACAGTTAGCCACTGGCACCAAAAGAAAGGTAGCGGAGGTCATACCAGCTTGCCAATTCACTATGGGTGAATTCCCCACCCAAGCAACCCTCAACATACTACCCTTAGGATCGTATGACATGTTGATTGGTATGGACTGGCTAGCCACATATAAAGCCAGACTGGACTGTTACCATAAAAAATTAGAATGTGTAAGTGAAGAAGGAAGAAGGATAACCCTTCAAGGGATCCAAAAACCTGTCTCGGTGAGACGAATATCAGCTCTTCAAATGAGAAAGTATTGTAGAAAGGGGTGTCCACTATATGCGATACAGGTGTTGGAATCAGTTGAAGATGACAAACCAAAACTCGAAGACCACCCCACACTAAGAGAATATAGAGATGTATTTCTGGAAGAGGTACCAGGTCTACCTCCGAGAAGGGACATTGACTTCTTGATAGAACTTGCACCAGGATCGGTGCCAGTGTCTAGGACACCCTACAGGATGAGCACACCTGAGCTAGTTGAGCTTAAACTACAACTAAAATAAATGATGGACAAAGGCTATATCCGGCCCAGCGTGTCTCCATGGGGAGAACCAATCCTGTTTTTGAGAAAGAAAGATGGTACCCTCCGACTGTGCATATATTATAGATATCTCAATAAGGTAACCATAAAGAACAAGTACCCCTTACCCCAAATCGATGACCTGTTCAATCAATTGGGAGGTGCTTCCATCTTCTTAAAGATTGACTTGAGATCTGGATACCATCAAGTCCGAATCAAGGGTGAAGACATCCACAAAACTGCCTTCAGGACGAGATATGGTCACTATGAGTTTGTGGTAGTACCATTTGGATTGACCAATGCCCCTGCCACTTTTATGTTTTTGATCAACAATGTGCTCAGCAAATTCCTAGACAAATTTGTACTGGTTTTTATTGACGATATATTAATTTACTCCGAGAATAAAGAGGAACATGAGGAACATCTTAGACTTGTGCTTCAAGTGCTAAGAGAACATCAGCTCTATGCCAAATTTAGCAAGTGTGACTTTTTCCAGAAGCAAATACATTACTTGGGGCATGTCATATCTGAAGAGGGAGTAGCAGTAGACCCTGACAAGATCAGGTCTATCATGGAATGGCCTACCCCAAAGGACGTTTCAGATATCAGATCCTTTATGGGCTTAGCAGGATACTATAGGAGATTTATAAAAGGATTCTCCAAGATTGGTTGTCCAATCACTGCCCTCCAGAAGAAGGGAGCTAAATTCATGTGGACACAAGAATGTGAAGAAAGATTTCAATCCCTAAAACATCTACTGACCCACGCACCCGTGTTGAAGATCATCGATCTCGAAGCTAAGTTCCTCGTCTGCACAAATGTCTGGAAGGAAGGGCTCGGAGGAGTCCTTATGCAAAGAGGAAGGGTAGTCTGCTATGAATCCCGAAAGTTGAATGAGCACGAAGTCAACAATGTGACCCATGATCTAGAGTTGGCCGCCATAGTGCATGCCTTAAAAATGTGGAGGCATTACCTCCTGGGAAGGAAATTTGTACTTATGACAGACCGTTGTGGATTGCGATATCTATTTGACCAACCAAAGCTCAATGCCAGACAATCTAGGTGGATGGCCCTCCTTAGTGAGTTTGATTTTGAAATCAAGCATGTTAAAGGAAAGGAAAATAAGGTGGTCGATGCCCTTAGAAGAAGTATGAAAAAAACTCACCTGGCAGCGGTGAGCACCTGCGAGATGAATGTCAAAGAAAGAGTCAGGAATGCACAATAAATAGACACATTATTCCAGACCGTGACCTCGTACCTGGAGCAAGAACCCACAAGGATAAAGTATGAAGGCTACCAGATGATAGATGGAGGTCTACTAACTTACAAAAACAGATTGTATATTCCAGATTGTGACAACTTGAAGAGGTTCATAATGGATGAACTACATAAAAGACCATATATTGGTCATCCAGGATACCAGAAGATGATCACGGCCACTAGGAAACAATTCTATTGGCCTAGGTTAAATAAAGACATAGCTAACTATTTAGCTAAGTGTCTAGAATGTCAAAAGGCTAAAGCAGAACACTAACACCCAGCAGGATTATTACAACCTCTACCAATCCCGGAATGGAAATGGGAAACCATTTCCATGGATTTCATCGCCAGATTACCAACCTCAACCAGGCAGAATGACGCCATCATGGTGGTGGTGGATAAATTGAGCAAGTCCGCCCATTTTATCCTCATCAAATCGACTTGCAAGGCAATAGATATCGCCAGCATATTCATGAAGGAGATATTCAGACTACATGGTATGCCTAAAGAGATTGTGTTTGACAGAGACACGAAATTTACTTCCAACTTTTGGAAATCCTTGATGGTTGGTCTGGAGACCAAATTATTGTTTAGCACAGCCTATCATACTCAAACTGATGGACAGATGGAAAGAGTGAACCAAATATTGGAAGACATGCTAAGAATGCATGTAATGCATCAACCCAAGAAGTGGGAAGATTACCTGCCACTGGTGGAATTTGCCTACAATAACGGCTACTAAGAATCCCTGAAGATGAGTCCTTTCGAAGTCCTCTATGGTAGACCATGCAACACTCCAGTCAATTGGAGTAATCCCGTAAGAAGAATTACTATTGGACCTGACATGCTAAAAGAAATGGAACAACAAGTGATTCAGATAAAACAGAATCTAAAGGTCGCTCAGAACAAACAAAAAAGTTACGCCGACCGAAGGAGAACTCCAAGAGAATTCAAGACGGGAGACCACGTATATCTCAAAGTTAGGCCCAAGAAGAGTTCCCTGAGGGTGGGAGCTTGTGCCAAGTTGGCACCTCGGTATTTTGGACCCTTTAAAGTTCTAGATAGAGTGGGACCCGTAGCCTATAGGCTAGCACTTCCTCCCACAGTAAAAGCACATAATGTTTTCCATGTTTCATTATTGAAGAAATATGTACACAATTCCAATCATATAATTGCTTGGTCTGTGATCCAGGTGGAACCGGAGGGAGAATTCCTACCAAAACCTCAATGCATACTGGACAGAAAGGAAACCCCACTCAGGAACTGAACCATTGCATAGGTCAAGGTGCAGTGGAAACATTTTGGCCCAAATGAGGCTACATGGGAAATGGAAGATGCCATGAAACATGCACATCCGATTTTGTTTACTTCTATACATACATGTCATATTGATAGAGAGAACATCGAGGACGATGTTCCTTTAAGAGGGAGGGAATTGTAACACCATGTTTCCCCCAATCTGTAAAAATAACTATATTGGCCAAGAACTATGGCAAACTCAAAGATGTGAATGTTTGATTTGACGGACCTTTGTATAAAAGGTCGATGAATGTAAATTATGTTATGATTATGTGTTGC
>ML783563.1:9617-22470 GCA_009831015.1 Picea engelmannii | reverse complement strand
TGTTTCCCCCAATCTGTAAAAATAACTATATTGGCCAAGAACTATGGCAAACTCAAAGATGTGAATGTTTGATTTGACGGACCTTTGTATAAAAGGTCGATGAATGTAAATTATGTTATGATTATGTGTTGCATGACTACTGGGAGGGGGATGTGCCAAAAGAGACCACGATGGCTGAGAGGTGGTGGAAGGGACCTGGAATGGTTGCGTTAAATTCCACCGAGCCAGTATCGTACTAGTTTTTACTTTCTCAAAGACCAAAGCAACTCTTTAACCATGGAATGGATTTCCCATCAGATTGGTAGGTGGGGAGGATCCTCAAGAGTTAATGATGGGATGGGGGTGAACCGCCCATCCGTAACATCTCCCAGACCTGACCACAGAGGGGGAAATTTGCACCACACACAATCTTGCAGAGAAAAGGCAAGAGAGGAAGTGTGGTAAGGGGGGGAGAGAAGAGAGAACACGCGCAACAAGGATCGTGGAAGAGAACCGAGAGAAACTCGAGACATACAAGGAGTTCTGAATAGAGGAGAAGGAGAGTAACCTTTGTCCTTGACTTCCGTTGAGTTGGAAGTAGAAGAATGAATCTCAAGCATCGTGGTCTAGCTTTGGGGTGGCTAGTGGTAAATCTGTTTGTAGTCACTAAGCCTACAGTTGGGTGGAAACAAGCACCCCTCTCAGTAGTCGCGTCACACTTGGTGTTTCTGAAAAGTGTTTATATCTTGTATCTTGAATTGAATATCCTGGATGCATGCTCATGTTTGTACACTCATAAATGGTTTTTGTATAAAAGTGTTTGCCTGGTGTTTTGATCGAAAATAATGGATGCATGCTTATACTTATATGACCATAATTGGTTTATGTAGAGAATGAATAAGTTCAGAATATGAGTCTGTTCCCTTGAGATTTGTTCCACCTACTTGACTCGTGCGGTGTCCTGGTTTGATTTCCCGAAGGCACCTCCTCCAGAGAAGTTCCCTCGCATTCCAGAGCCGGAGTGAGTCCCTTGAAAAGATGACCGTTTTAGTAAACCCACGAGTTTACTTTACCCCTGACACAGGGTTCATAGATCGATGAATTAGGAAGGCTTTTTAGTCAGGTCACCCAGCCTAGGGATAATTACCCAAGAAACCGTTGAAGGATCATGTGATCTGAGTCTGGAAATCTTGTACAAGAGAGAGTAGTTCTCTCAAGTTTTCGGCATTTTGGCACCCGGGAAACCAAAGGGTAAGACCCCTCATTTTCGCAAGTCGTGAAATCCCAGTACCCGAAACCCCGACGCGCTCTGTGGATGAGCCGATTTTGCGTGAATAGGTTTCGGAGTTTCGGCACCCAGGAAACCAAAGGGTAAGACCCCTCGTTTTCGTAAGTCGTGAAATCTCGGTACCCGAAACCCCGACGCGCTCTGTGGATGAGCCGATTTAGCGTGAATAGGTTTCGGCACCCGGGAAACCAAAGGGTAAGACCCCTTGTTTTCGCAAGTCGCGAAATCTTGATACCCGAAACCCCGACGTGCTCTGTGGATGAGCCCTAGGTCACAGGGCAGAGTCATGTGGTATAAGGAGGAGTTAGGTGCTAGCAGTTAATCAAGAGTCAAAACTCGGGAATTGACATTTTGGATCCCGAAAGAATCTGGACCGTCCATTTGTAGGGGATGCATGGCGAAGGTCTAAAGCCACTGGGGTTTTGGACATCAGAGGAATAGGAGTGAAGACCCCACCAGAAATCTCGAAAGATAGAATGTCGAGATTTAATGCGGGTCGTCGATCAATCCGACGATCTGGACTGTAGATCTAGATGATACCGGACCTTCGAGTCCTGGGGATTAAAAAGGGAAAGGAGGAATGCTTGCATCGCGATTCCTCGAATCGCGAAACCCAAAAATCATTTAGAGGATTAACACCAAGTCATAGGATTAGTCGTATGACAAGCGACCCAAAGGAGGAGCTAAGGATCTGTTAGACCCTTTCGGGTTTCGGCATTTCGAAAGATAGAGAACAGGGGAACGCTTGCTTCGCGATTCCCCGAATCGCGAAAGACAGAAACGCCTTTTTGGTAAGGCCTGTGGTCATAGCCAATGATCACATGGGGGAGGATAAGGGAAGAGAGGGTCTATTCTAGGCCCCATAGAAATTTAGGGATTCTGTCCCTCGAAGAAAAGACAAAAAGAAAAAAGAAAATCTTAGTTTTCGTAGTGGGTGTGTGACAATTATCCATAGTTGAGTGTTTCCCTTCCACTTTGGTGAAATGCATATGACCTCTGCCTTCCAGTATGTGCGACCATCTACTTCCTTCCAATCTACCAACCAATGTTTCCTTGGTGCACATTCACTGACCTATGTTTGTCAATGCCTGCTAGTCTACTCATATGTCTTCCTTCCTCAGCTTTATTTGTGCTTGTTTAGGTGTTAGGGTTTGAAGTGTTACTCTCCTTGGCTAAGCCATACCTCTCTTTACCCATGAGTTGTTATGTCTAATTGAAACCCTAATTTTCCCTTATTATTGAGTTGAATGCCATTAGACACTATCGCAGAGAGGCCACGTTGTCCATTTTCACGTATAGAGGGAGGCAAAGACCTGACGTTTGGGATTCATCTATTGTTTTCATCCTATCTTATTTACATGCTCAGACTCCATATTTGGATTTTCATCTTCAATATCTTGACCTTGGTATCACTGTCACTTTCTACTCATATTGCGCCTCTTATGAATTTCCTAAACATTTGCAACATTGTCAAATCCTAGAGAGGTCGATGGATTAATGTTATCACAATTCACAACAATGTTCTACTTTTCCTCTACCTTGACATGTACAAAAGGTAGGATATCTCTACTCGGATTCATGGGGTTTGGAAAAAACCACATCACAAATTCAAATGAAGACCTTCTCAACGTATCATAAGCATTAAACTCTAAAAGTACATCCAATACAACAATACATTGCACTATTAGCATACATGCTCTTCTCTATCTCGACGACCAACTCCCACAAGTTGTATGTAGTTGTTGGAACTATGTCATTATTCTTGTTGCTATTGGTGGAAATATTATTCTTATCCATGGTGTTGTTGGTGTGATAGGCATATTTAATTGACTTGCAAAGCTAATGATGTTGCCTCTTGTGGATAGAAAACCGAAACCTAGATCTGGAATATATGGCAATGCCATTCTTCTCTTCCCTTGCAAGTTTGTGTAATTGCCTTCCAACCCGCCCTGTTGGTTATCCATAGATGTAATATTTATCTAAAAAGAGGGCATAAGTGTGATACCCAATGTCCCTACACATTGGTAGTGCAATGATTGTTAGGAGATACCAACAAAGCGGAGCAATCCCAAATTTGAGGATGATCAACACAAGTACCATGTTACATTCTCGCAAAAGCAATAGTCTTATCTGCATTCCAAGTTTGTTTTTCTTGTAAGATATTGTATTCATATAAGAGAAAATTAACTTGTCGGTTTGCTTTCCATGTCTTATTATTTTGGGATGAAAATAATTGTGACTTTCCACTTTACGATTTGTTGACTATCCTCTTGGTTACCATCAGTCTATATGATTTTTGAAGATTTATGTTGACACTTTAAAGCTTTGTGCTTTAAACAAAGGTCGTGTTGTGTGCATTCTAACAAGTTGTTGAAATTAGACATTTCTTCACAAGTTTAACTTGTAGGTTTTCACCATCCATACTAACACTATAGTAGAGACAAGTCCACGAGGAAAATATTCAGTGCATTATGGTGCTCAACTTTTGGAAAGAAGACAAAGAAGTTGGCAGTTCTTTGGAGAACAAGAGATGACGCATTCAACTCTAATGATGAATTTAACTCTAGAATAAGAATCAAGGTATACTTGTAAATAAGTTTTTTTTGTAAGTCTACTTGTGTTTTTCAGTAAGCGGGTGCATTTTCGATAGAAGTCGACACCCCTCATTTGTTGAATTTGCATTGTAAAGTCTGGGTGGAGTTGTAAGAAATCTCTGATGTCTAATTCTATCTTTAAATGGATTGATTTGAGGAACTATTAGAGTTAATTAACACTCTAATATTCTCTTATCACAATTGACATAGCAACTCTCACTGATGTTCGAACTTGTTTACAAGATTCGCTAGAAAAAATTGAATTTCTTCAGCTTGAATCACAACTCCAACAAGAAGAAATACAACAAAAGAATCATCATTCTGAACTAGCCCTTGTTCAAAACAATCATCTTTTTGAAGAAGATGATGATGATGATTCAAACCAAAAACCAGTATATAAGCAACTTAGTGAGCCTGCTTCATATATGAATGCAAATGAAGTTAAACTTCCTTTTTTCGAGCCAATCATTAAACCCTGGGAAGAAATTGGGCACAAAAAGCATAGAACATGTATCAGGTATGAAAAGGAAGTCACCTTTCATATTCCTGATGACACCAAATCGATCCAACTCCAGAGTGTTGGATTGCTTCAAGAGAATTCATATTCACCTACTCTAGTTCAAGAGAAAATTCTAATATGCCAACATTGTCAGCGAGTTGGCCACATGGAATATCAGTGCCTCGATCTTCATCCTTGTGAGCATTGTGGAAAGCACAATCATCCTTCAAACAAATGTTCTTACTGCAAGAAATCTGCAAGAGTAAAGAACCACTATGGGTGGATCACTTCTTGGTGATGGTCATCAATAATCAAGAAGATATATCAATCATATCGAAGAATTAATTCTCAAGTATTTACGCATATTGCAGTGAAAGGATTTTCATATTCTCACCTTCCTAACAAGGGGGAACGACATCAACGATTGACAGTCATGATTCAAGTTTCGAAGTCCTATCAATTGACTAGTATCAAGTGAGTATGAGCAGTATCAAGTGAGTGTGATAAGTGATCGTGATTTGGTTTTGTTTTTTGATCATCCCAAAACCACCATATTGGTTTGTGGTTTTCCATAAACCGTCACTTAGTAGAAGACTTACAGCTTCTGCTACACAATGGTTTGTGGTTTTCCTTAAGCCTCCACTTGGTAGAAAATTTTAAACTTCTACTACAGAACCATTTATGGTCATATTTAAACCAACATCCGAGAGAAATTCCAATTAGAAAATACATCAACTTCCAGCTTCTAGCTAAATTAGGAAATGTTCCACAAACCATTGAGCCTTAGAGCCAAGTTCCAAAGTTTGTGATCATCTGTAAACCACCATATTGGTATGTGGTTTTCCTTAAACCACCACCACCATTTAGTAGAAGACATCAAGTTATATTATCCATTTGGTTTGTGGTCATCCCAAAACCACCAAATTCAGAGAGCACATTCAACCATCGACAATTGTCCACTTCCATATTTTAGGTCTCTTCTAGGACTCACATACACCCCTTCAGATTAAGGGGGGAATGTTGGAAACATAATCCGTAAGGGTTATGATATTATCGTATTATTCACTTGATACCAAATATGAAAAGACACGAGTGAATATGAAAAATAATCAAGAGTCCAAGAGACATCTTGGAAGATGAATCCAAAGGTCAAGATAATGTATTTATAGATGTATCATATCAATGAGAAATACAATCTCACACTTATATATTTTCGTGTGTTCTAATATTTCTTATCCAATATTTGGTGGGAGACATTAAAGTGCAATCTTACCTCATCCTCAAAAGGATTGATTTTTCAATAATTGCCTTACATCTTAAGTGCATTACCAACCTTGGCTTATCGAAAATTTTGGATATTTCCATCGCCATCTCTAGTGCACTTGTTTCTTCATTGAATTCCATCTCGATATGTGTTTTATCCTTAACATTTTGTGTTTTCCTTTCTTGGAAAGACCTACCCCCATGGTGACTTTGTCCCCCCAAGATTCGACATATAGACTCACAATTTTCTTTTCTTGTTTTATGAGAAATGAAAATCTACAGTCTCCCTATTAAAATATTTTCAATTGTTGGGTGACCAACTATGTATAATTCGCAGTAGTGTCTCCCAATATTGTACATATTTTTTCTTGAGTAGTCTCTTCCTTTAGATGTCACCCTTAATATGGCTCATTTTCTACGGACAATCCTCTATAAGTCCTACATTTGATCTTGACTTGTGCCCCACCCCATATATGCACTAAAATTGGGAGGTCCTTGTGATTGTGAGGTGATTTATTCCAATCCCTTAGTAGGAGTATAATCTATTTTTTATTTCTCTTTGTTTCATTCTTTGTGATATAATGCTTGCTTGTAGTAATAGAAAATCGACCAAAATCCCATCAATTTGGGGTGTTATTGGGATCTTAGGTTTAAGGAACCTCTACTTTCGAGCTTTTTCTTCCATGTGTTTTTCTTCTTATAGTCTGACTCTCCTAGCTTCATTGGGGTCACCCTAGTTTCCATCAACTTCATTTTTCTAGTCTTCTTCTTCAAGACCTTGTTCATCGAATCGATACACATTGGATTCACCTTGATCTTGATCTTTGTTATCAATGTTATTGAGTTTTTTTTTATCTTTGCAAGACAAACTACTAGCTAGTTGGTCTTGAGGATCGGCCCAAGTGGTTTCCAACTGCTTGAAGGTTTGTCCAACCATGTGTTATTGTACGATATCTTAGTATACCATTTGGGGTGGACCTTTCGTCGGTTGTTATGCAGGATTGGTTCCATAAAATATTTAAACATACGTTACTTTTTGGCAGTGCAGGGATCTTCCCTTTACTACTAAGTTGACGGTGGTGAGCATGATTCTTCAAGCCTCCCACATTTATTGTGTGTCTTGTTGGCTTCCAAGCAAGGTGTAGTTTCACCAATTGGAACAAATTTTGTGTTCTTACTTGTGGGCTAAGTATGGTGGGGCTTGTGGTTTTCCCATGGTCCCTTGGGTAGTCTGTATCATGCTCAAGGATGAGGGGGGCCTTGGCCTAATTGACGTGGTGACAAGGCATCATCTTGGCTACTAAATGGGTAGTTAGGTGTTTGGAGTAGTGTACTAAAAATCATTTGACTCGTACACGGACTTGGTCGAGTTGACCGAGCCAACCCCAAACCGATCCGACTCAACCGTTCTATTGAATTGACGGGACAATTTGGTACCGAACCAGCCAAATCAAGGCTAGACCCCACCAACTTGCAAGATTAAATTTAAAAGGGTTTGACAAAAAATGTTGGCAGTTAATGGTAATATTAAACGCTAAAAAGGAAATATAAAGGAAATGACAACTTTTACTTAAATTTTTAACATTACCATTAATTGTTTTAGGATGTTTGAGAGTGGTTCCAACTTCATCAAACTTCATATGGAGAAAGTAGAATTTCATATCCCATTCAAAATCCAGCAGACTTAATAGTTTTCAATATTTCAGGAATGGTAGGATTGCAATGTTTTCATTGGATTCTATCATGTATGATGGTATGGGATGGGCATTTGATCAAGAGCACCAAGCCCTTTATGTATCTCGATGTTGGTGGTATTGATTGTTGTACTCCTTTGGCATGGCCTTTAAAAAAAATGTATCTTTCACTCAAATCAAAATCATAGATTAGGCATGTTAATCTTTTTCTACCATATCATAAGGCTTTGATTAGGTAGTTTCATCAAAATTGGGAGGTGTTAACTAATGTCTGTTGAGGATTGACGTAGAGGCAAAGGGTGATACTAATGATGAGGATCCCAATATAAGCGATGGTGGAACATTGCTTTTCATTTACGTCTATCATTGACATGTCCTTACTCATTTATTCATAATGCTTTCTTTCAAAGTTTCAATATTTTTTTTGGAATCATGGTTTGGAATCTTTAAAATATAATTTTTTCATTAAAATTTAAATATTTTATGTAATTTTTAGTAAACCGAGTCATTGAAATCAGATTGGTTTGGGTCAATTCGAGTTTGAGTCCGAATCAATCCAAGTCCGAGTTCGAGTCGAAGTTGACCATTGACTGATTCCGAGGCCAAGTTTGAGTTTTAAAACATTGGTTTGGATGGCTCATCTCCTTGGAATGTTTTGATGTGACACAGATTGATTTCAACCAAGCATGTTGGCAGAGGAAAGGAATATTTTGGTTTATGTGATATCATCTTTGCTCCTAATTTCCAAATTTCAAGGTCCTTCATCTCAAGAAATATTTGGACAACTTGGAGGAGGGTAGCAAGTTTGTTTCATTGGAAGTGGTTAGGAAGAAGATTTGGCTAAGTGACCAATTTGGAGTTGGAAGCGGGAGGGTACTTGCATATCTGACCTCCTTTGTTTTCAGGAAAGGAGATCTATAAACTATCGTGGATATTCCACTATAAAATTTGTCACAACAGATCTAATAAAATACTAAAATATTTACTGTGAAGGTTAATTTCCTTTAGATCTTAGATTCTTTAATTATTGGTTTTCTACTTAAAATGTATGAAATAGCTTAAATGCGAAAAATAGAAAACAAAAATAAGTACTAGCACACCATCAACAAATAAACGCAAGATATAACCTAATAAACCCAATATGAGAAAAAACCCAACTAGAAGTTGAGGCCGTTCTATTTTCTTTTCTTCAAATGCAAGTACAAAGAAAAAGGTACTCTCTATGGAGTTTCCTTTGACATTGTGGCCTATGGCTACTACAAGATCTCTCCGCCTTTGTTATGCTATAAAAATACCACTCATAGGTGCTTTGCTCAACTATGAAACAAATACAATGCTAAAGAATGAAAGCCCTTCTCTTAGTGACCCGATATTTAACATCGTCCGATAGGCATCGAGGGGTAGGGTTTTGACTTCCTCAATCCTCAATTGTGATAAGGTTTTCGACCTTCTAGAATCTTCTTAAAATTCCAAACATGGCTAGCCCATATGCATGAGTAATGGAGGCTAATGTGACATCCACTCATACCATGGTAGTCAACATAGTAGGTCAACTTGCGGGAGGCATAACTTTTGCATATGAACTCTCTGATTGACACAATTTTTGCATTGTCAAAAAGGTCTCGATGTATAGAATAGCATCAAGGGGTCTAAGCTAAAGCAACAAAATTTTTAACCCCCAAAAATGTCATTTGATGCCTCAAAATGGATTTCAAAGGTTTCAAACCCCAATTTTCCAAACTAGAACCTGCAAGTTGATTCCTCCATTTTTTTCACTTTGAAAGCATCAAGATAGATGGAAGATAATATAATGATCCAATCTAGATCATAAGGAGGCTTAGCAGAAAAAACATTTTCTTCTAGAGATTATTGGGATTCCAATTCTCATTCTTGGAAGACTTTGCATTCATTGGCTAAGGAGTTTGCATTGTTTTCTGCGGATCGACCTACCTAGATGGAGATTATTGCTCTCATACCTCTGGAGGAGCCTTTTAAGATGAATATTGATATGACCGGACCCTCTTGGCGATATTAGGAGTGGAGTTTTGGACATCCCTTGACCCAGTATGATTCTTGTTAGCTCTACTACATTTTGCATAAGTGGCATGAATTAGATCCCATTCTCAATGCTAGATGGATTTCTTCTAATGCAGAAATCCATTGGATTCAGAAGTTGCATGGAATCTAGTCAATTCGAGCTTATTATAAAAGCTATGGGTTTTTGCTTGGTCGGTGATCTATCAAGGTCTCCCCTCTAAATCTCGACTTGCCAAAAGTAGTTTTTTTATGGCCTTTGCCCCTCTTGCTTGAAATATAAATCAGTGAAGCACACTTTATGGAAATGCTCATTTGCAAGATCTTGTTGGGCTCAAGTTCAATCTCAGTTGCCAAACATTCTTCACGGACATTTGCATTGTCGCATAGTTTTTTTTGGTAATTCAAGATCGATGATCCAAGATTCGTTGGCTGGTATTTGGCACTGTTTGAGAGTCTTCGCTTTATATATCCTTTGGAAACTATGTTGCAAGTTTGTTTTTGATAATGAGGTTAGTTCTCAGTCAATTTTTTCATTTATGGCGAGATGAGGTACATATGCAACTCCTTGCAAAATGGGCATTCTGATTTCATAGTTATTTTAGTATTATCCCTACAAAAGAGGATATGATATTCATTGTATATACCCTTCTACTTTTTTCATGTCTTTCTAGCTACTAATGTAAATAATTTTCTATATATATAACAAATATATTTTACCAAAAAAAAATCTCTAAGCATCCACAAGATTAAATTCGGTTTTTTTAAAAGATACCTTGATATGGAAGGGTTAAACCAGAGATGTCGACAAATAGAAATAAATTCAAACCCTATTAAGTGGCAACCATGAGAATATTCACTAAAAATGAGTTACCATGAAATTTAATAAAGATATAACGACGAGGCTCAAAGCAAACTAGCTTTGAGATAACACGTGAATAAACCCTAGCAAAAAGGGAAAAAGGAGAAAATTAAATTTTGATTGAAGAAGGGAAGAAAAGACAACCTACCAGTGAGTCATGGATTCTTCCCTAACCTTGGTGATGCTTCTTTACCGAGTATTGAAATATTCTCACCTAGGCTTGGGAGAAGAGCATAGAGGCTAGCAGATCCAAAGGAAGTTAAATCTATAAAGAAAATTAACCCAAGTAATGCAATGTTTTTTTAGCAAATCATGATACAATAGAACAAAACCTTATAAATATTATTTCTAAATGCATCACACATGTGACTAAAGAATACTTAGTAAAGMAAAAACATAGAATAAAATCATACCTCTTTCACTTCACCTTCCTYRGAATTGTCAGTGTTTCATGGAAACTTGCACAGGAGATCTAGCTAAAGCAAGTACAAACAAAGCTTATCAAGAAAGGAAGAGAGATTCAATATGGAATAATGAGAAAATATATTCACACTACTCCAATGAGTTGATGATTGATACATAGATCATAATCAATATGATACAGTGAATGAGTGGAATACACTCATATATAGGGCAAAGCATTCCATAATTAAGAAAAGCAATCAAGCAGTTAGCTTTCCTTAGGAATGCATGCATGCATAATAGTGATGGTAAAAATATAAAGTCTAAATAGAACTAGTCAGTTAACTCCCACTAAACTAGTGTGTCGAAAATAGAAATTTCTCCAACAAGAATGACCTTGACCACTTCAAAGTTACACTCCTGTTTATTTTCTTAAATAACACGCAACATCATTCAATGGAAAAAATACTAGAGACAAAATAGTAAGAAAGTTATTCTCTTTATTCTCCAATGATTTGAATTGGAGGAAGAGTTCACCTTTTATAGGTGAGAAGCCTCCTCAAATACAATAAAAAACCATGTACTAGCTCAAAACCACTAGCCTAATAAAACCATGGGCAAAATACAAATGATAATGTAATACATCCCAAAATATTCCAATAAGTAGAATGACCCTCCTAGAAGAGGTCAAAGTACAATGAAGAGCCACACATTGTGAACTAGATAATAAATCCGAGAGAGGTGAGCCCCTCAAAATGATGCCAACATCCAAGGAGAATGGATCATTTGACTAGAACATATATTGTTTAACTAGACATTAAACCATTCTCTTTGGGTGTTAGCATCATTTTGACGGGAGCACCTCTCTTGGATTTATTATTATTAGTCCACATGTGTGGCTCTTCATTGTACTTTTGACTTCTTTTAGGAGGGTCGTTCCACTTTATTAACACATTTTGGGATGTATTATATTATTATTTGTATTTTTCCCATGGTTTTATCAAGCTTGTGGTTTTGAGTTAGCACATGGTTTTGTATTGTATTTGAAGAGACTTCTCACCTATAAAGAGAATAAAAAGAACTTTCTTACTATTTTGTCTAGATTATTTTTTCTATTGAGTGATGTTGCATGTTCTCTAAAGAAATAAATAGGAGTGTAGCTTTGAAGAAGGTCATTGTGAGGAAGGTGAAGCCCAAGAGGTATGATTTTATTCTATGCTTTTGTTTTACTAAGTATTCTTTAAATCACGTGTGACACATTTAGAAGGAAAATCTATAAGATTTTGTTCTATTGTATCACGATTTGCTAAAGAAAGCATTACATTATTAGAGTTATTTTTCTTTATAGATTTAATCCCATTTGAGTTTGCTAGCCTATTGTTTTCAGTATGATGCTCTTCTCCCAAACATAGGTAAGAGAAGACTTCAACACTCCATTGAAGAAGCATCACCAACGATAGGGAAGACCCCATGGCTCGATGGTAAGCAATCTCTTCATCCCTTCTTCAATCATTTTTTTTTCCTTTTTCCCTTTTTGCAATCTAGGGTTTATTCATGTGTTATCTCAAATCTAGGTTGTTTTGAGCCTCATTGTTATATATTTATTAAATTCCATACTAACTCATTTTTAATGAATATTCTCATGGTTGGCACTTAATAGGGTTTAGACTTATTTCTATTTGTCCATATCTCTGATCCATCCCTTGCATGTCGAGGTTTCTTTAAAAAAAATGAATTTACTCTTATGGATGCCTAGAAATTATTGCTTTAGCATTCATCCTAAATCTTTGCAATATTAAAGTGTTTCATGGCTTGATGGTGTAGCTTGATGATGGTTATAAAACTAACCATCACTCCCTTTGGGATCACCTATCTGGGATTTCTAAATGGTTTAATCTACAGAGAATTAAATGGATTTTTTAGGGTGGTCACAAAGTCTACTTTTGCAACGATTCAATGTGTTTTTGTTCTAAATATCTCTAACCAACAAATTGATATAAAAAGGTGGCCAATGACCTTCACACTGACATATCAATGCCTTCCTTTACTATTGTTTAAAAAGTATAATTCCCTTGCAAAGAAAAATGTGCATGCTAATGTTTCTCCCCTTCTTTTGTAAAGGTTTTGAGGAATGATATATCTTACTTCCATTGGAAACAAATCGACTTGGAATCTTTCCCAACAACCTTGAAGTGAACCCAAGGTTGTCTCTCAAAGTCTATTGTTTGAAACCTTCTC
>ML783562.1:583655-604585 GCA_009831015.1 Picea engelmannii | reverse complement strand
TACTTCAAGATCTTTACTAACCATTTCTAACCTTAGATTGGACTAACCTACTAACTATCTTGCTGCTATTGCAAAATATTGCTACAACCATCTATAACAACAACAAAACCACCTTAAAATCAAGTTTTAAAGCTGATTTTACATTGCCTGCATTGTTTCTGACAAATACTAGCATTTTTCCAAGTTTAGGTTATCATTTTGGTCATTATTAAAGCTTTATTGAGGCATAATTGTGAAGCTATTACTATATATACATTGTTTTTATAAATATTTTTGTTGCTTCATCTTCTATATTAGCTTATGCTTTTTTATCAAAGTCTATGGTTTTATGAAGCACTAACATCAATTGGTACTTGCAAATAGTATTTTTTGTTGTCTTGGTCTGGGCAGGTGCACTTAAATAATACTTTGCTGCATATTATTAAAACCTTTGGTACTTTCTGATCAGAGTGACTTGTGAGAGGGGTGGGACTTTCTTGATACTCTTAACTCAGCCTTCTCAAACCCCCAGGTCACCAGGGACGTCTCCTCTGGGGTACTATTCCTAAAGAGAAAGAGGTGTCTTGTTTAGGTGACAGTGATAGGACAACCTCCTATTACGCCAATTTATTATTCACTTGCCTTTGGATTTTGGGCAAGTACAAATTGCACAATAAAATTTTGGCGCTGCTGTCGGGGAACACTGAGTCAATTCTCCTCAAAGATGACACTTTTCGGTAAGCCTTTCCTCAAAAGACTTTATTTTGAAAAGCTTGCTTGGAGACTCCACTGAGGGTGATCCCCTCATCCCTTTGATAGTTTCAAGAAAACTATCTGGCGACTCCACCAACCTTTTCCAAGGTGCTACCTTACTCTCAATTCTATGATATTTCCAAGTTATGGGTTCATGGCGCCCTGGGAACAAGTGTATATGACTATTGATTTCAAAAATTTTCAAGGATACCCACATTATTTTTATACAAAATGGTTAAAAAACTCTCCAAGATTTGGAGGCCTCCCAATTACTCACATTGTATAATTCTTGAAGTATATAAGTGAGATAGAATTGGGAGGGGAGAATGTTCTGGTAAAATTGTTCATACTTTCTCTGCCATCTTTTTTGCAAGATTGGTTTAAGAGTTGTTGTGAAGATAGGGGTATATCATATTTCATAGACCTCTTCAATAGGTTTATTGAGTTTGTGAAACCGCAATGCCTGACATATGAAGATGCCCTTAAGAATCTTGTAGTAGCCCTAGAGGATGAAGGATTCACCACTGAGATTGTGGAAGATCTCAGGGATGTGTACCATACTCAATACCAAGAACCCTTTGATATAGAAGGAGAAATTTATGAAGGAAATTGTCAACCCCTTGAAGAGGAGAAAGATTTTTCCCATGACTCGATAGATTGTAGTGAAGATTTAACTAGAAAAGATAATTATGAGGATGAAGCACTAGTAATTTCTCCTTCGTCTGATGAAGCCCTCCAAGATCCTATCTCTCCTACACAAGACGAAGAGAATAACATGAGTCATTTTCCTTCCCAGTTAGATGACACTTTACTCTATGATTCAAAAGATGAAGAATTAAAGGAACCCTTGGAAGAGCTATCTCCTTCATTTTCTGATGAAGACGAAGAGATGAGTCTTGGGGATGATGTACTGGACCCTCTTCCATTTGATGAAGTCATTGAAGCCATTGATGCTCTTGCACAAAAAGAAATGAACACGGTAAGTTATTTCCCTTTCCAAGAATTTTATGATGCTTTGTTTGATGATTTGGAAAGTGAATACACTAGAGGATCCCTTGGATGCATTAAATCCTTCATGTTATGATAAAGGTATTGACATTGTTGATAATATTGATGAGTTCATACATGTTGGAAAACGTATGTGGGATGTGATTGGCTCTAATGAGGATCCCATTTATGCTATGGAAGGACATTTCCAAATATTTCCTTTACAACTATCATATGAGTTTACTAACGATTCTGACATCTGACAACAAGGAAATGATATAGTGACAGACATCTCTAAGGGTGACCTAGTTCTATTTTTTCCTGATGATTTTCGGTCATACCTTGAAGATTTTGATGAGTACTCCTTTGAGCACTTGAATTTATTTTATGAAGAAGATTATCAATCATCGTTGTGCTCAGATCTTGATAGAGGTGAGGACATTGCTTGCCCAAAGCAGAGTACTTGTGACAAGGTTCTCTAGCCCCCTTCGATTACTTTACCTTGCTATGTCATTAAGGGTGTATTTGGGAAACATGTTCCTTGTCTTGAGTTTTATTCGGGGTAAATCCTTCTTTTAGAATCCAAGGGTAGGTTGAATACCTTAAAAATAAGTTTATTATCTCAGTCTTTCAACCTTCTCTTAAATTGTAACTCATCCTCTAACTTCTTATTTGTCCCTTCCCATACCTCAGGATGTGAAGATGTCCAAGGTAGCCAACCTTTAGACTCTTTGAGTTGGTCTTTTGAACCTTTGATTTTTCACAATCCCTTTTTGAGATGGATTGAGCACTTTCCTAAGAGTGTGGATTGGCATAATTTTGTCCCTCCCTCCTGCCTCCTTCAGCTAGACTTTACGATTTCCGATGATACAATACATGTTCTAACTCATGTTATTTTTGTGCTTGATTTATCATTGTTTTGGTTTATGACGAAGCATACAGGCAGGTATTATGAGACATTGCTAGGATGGTTTCACTGACTATTTGACTACACCTAGCATTCAACCAATAGGTAAGTAGAGGAAAGTTAGGTAGGAATTTGCATTCATTGTATATACCATTTGCATATCATGATAGAGTATTTGTATTTCCATTTGTATATATGATTTCTTACTTGTATTTCATTTTATCATATATGAGCCAGGGGTGATATCACCACCCCAAGAGATTACTGATAATTTTTGTTGAGATCTAGCAGGTCACAGGTCATACCAGAGATGATGAGGTTCTCATGCGCTCTACGGTGAGAACATGTACCCAAGTTGGAGCCATATGTTATCCCCTATCCTAGGGATAACTAAGGAGACTATGTCTCGAGGCCCACAGGTCCTAGACATGGAGTACCGAGAGCCATATTGACTTGAGCTTGGCCCTAGAGGGCCCATCTTTTCTTCATCACCTCCCATCTATCAACAACAACAACATCCATCCCATCGGCTTGGTTCTAAAGTAGCAGTGGATCTTGCTCCATGACGTAATGAGTCCGGGTCACATGGTATTTGTCACTCTGATTCTCAAAACATTTGAATATGTGCATTGAATTCTCTTTTGCTTCATGACGTTTTCTTGGAAATTATGCCTTTTAACTTGTCCATACCCGGGGGGGATGACAGTGTTCCTTAGTAAGTTGGTTCCCTTAGGGATGAGTTGCCACTTGGTGGGTTTATGAAAGGCCATCATCCATTCCTTCCATACTTATCACTTTTCATCATTTTCCCTCTCATCTATCCCCTACATTGGTTTGAGCATTGGGTTTGCCAAGCTAGTAAGGGTTGTACCTTGCCTTGTGGGAAGAAGGGGCTAAAGGCACAAAGGGTAAAAGTAGCTGGAAAAAGTTAAAATCTAAGATCAAACCTTGATATTCTTCGCCCAAGGATCCCCGAGAAAACAATAAAAGGCTTCACAACAAGAAAAGGGGGGGACATATGAAATAAAATAAAAATCAAGACCTAGTTGGTGGATAGGGGGTCTCATTATGAGCCAACCGATTAGGTCCATGAGCATGTAGCGGTATGACACTACTATTCATCTGGTCACCATGCCAGGGTAGTGGCTCTTGGTGGCATAGCCAAGAGAAAGGGCATCTCATCACGAGCCAACCTTCTCATCTCCATGAAATGCTTGTGGGTAACACTGTCACCACTGGTCACCACGCCAGGACAATGTCCTCTATCTATTCTCTTGAAAGAAAAAGAAATAAGACAAAGAGTAAAAAGGCATTGAATGGGATAGGAAACAATTGCATCCATGACAAGGTGTAGCTCACCCTCTATATAAGCACCCACGAGTAAGACCTACATTTACCTGCTATCACTGCACCCTTTGCCCAAACATCCCCTACACCATCTCATGCATTTACATGACCTAGATTGTTCTTCACCTGGAAAAACCCCAAACCTGAGGAGAATTAGCCCAATAGGACATCTTGAGACCCTCTCCAAATCTTGCTTTTCAGATAACATAACATCTTTGAGCACTTGTCTGGGAAACGGGGGGTTTGATGCACATGTTTGGGTAACTTGATTATTAGATGTGATTGACATTGATATGATCCCTGTGACTTATGAGCCCATGGAGGGTGTACTTGTTGTTGCTACAGGATCATGCCCAATGGACAGGTACATATGGGCAAATGATTAACTCAGACCTCCATAGGGATAAAATCCCACCAGATGGATGCTTAGACCCCAGCCAGGGGAAGAGGGATACCAGAGGATTTCACCAGAGAAAAGGGAGTACGTTCCACTAGAGGAACTTTGGAAGGCATGGACCCATGGGGGTCTTTCCCTCCCACCATGATGTTGGCCCTTGAAGGCCCCTGACGTCATCATTCTGAGCCTTGACGTCATCCAATTGGGGTTTTAGGCACGAGGATGGTTTTGGTTGGCACATGTGGCCATTTCTGAGGGGTTTTGAGCCCCAACATTTCACTTTGGAGGCCTAACGTTCCAAGAGGGGTCCCAACGTCACCCTAGGAGGGGCATGACATCACCCTAAAAATATGAAATTAGGGTTTTTATTATCAATTGTATGTAAAATTAGATTTTTTATGTAAACTGGCCATGTCGACCTTTTTTTGACCTAAAATGTAATTAAAGGTCATTTGTATTGTATAAATATGGGGAAAATCTCTTACATTTTTCATCATGTTTCACTCACACAAGTGTGAGGTCTGAAATTCGGCCTCTTTTAAGGCTTATTGGCTGACTAAGTGGTGCACAACTCTTGGCGGGAGCTTATCTTGGTGTACTTTTGCATTTTTCATGGTGGAAAGTCTTCAACTAGTGTTTGTGACTATATTATTCTTGGTGAAGTAAGTAGAAATCTGCTATCCTTCTTTATTTTGAATGGTTATGGTGTATTTACTTGTTCATTTATAAGATCATGAAATTGCTAGCGTGAAACCCTAGGAGAAAAGAATATGTTATTGTCCTTTTCTTAATAACTCTTCACCTACTTGATTTTGCTAGAAGACACCTCCCTTGAAGGATATACTAGAGCCCTACCTTAGTAGCACTCTAGTATTATTTCTTCATTAAGATTTCATACTTTTATTTCAATCTTTACCTAAAGAAGAAGGAAAATCGCTAGGGCCTAGGGTTACCTACTTCCTAGCAACTTTTTCCTTCTAGGGTTTTGGATGATTGAGGCCTTAGGTTATTAACACCTCAACCATCCTCCCTCTTCCTTTAGCTCACCCATTATCATTTTTTTCCCTCTAAGAATTGTCGCTGCAACAGTGACTCAAGTTACCCTAAAATCACTAGGTCATACCTTACAAGTGATTGATTGACTAAAACAACCTTTAAACCATCTACTTCAAGATATTTACTAACCATTTCTAACATTAGATTGGACTAACCTACTAACTATCTTTCTGTTGTTGCAAAAGATTGCTACAACCATCTATAACAACAAAAAAATCACCTTAAAAGCAAGTTTTAAAGCCGATTTTACATTTCCTTCATTGCTTTTGACAAATACTAGCATTTTGCCAAGTTTAGGTTATCATTTTGGTCATTATTGAAGCTTTATTGAGGCATAATTGTGAAGCTATTACTATATATACACTGTTGTTATAAATATTTATGTTGCTTCATATTCTTTATCAGCTTATGCTTTTTTTTTATCAAAGTCTATGGTTTTATGAAGCACTAACATCAATTGGTACTTGCAAATAGTATATTTTGTTGTCTTGTTCTGGGTAGGTACGCTTAAATAATAATTTGCTTCATCTTATTAAAACCTTTGGCAATTTCTGATCAGAGTGACTTGTGAGAGGGGTGGGAATTTCTTGATACTCTTACCTTAGCCTTCTCAAACCCCCAGGTCATCGGGGACGTCTCCCCTGGGGTACTACTCCTAAAGAGAAAGAGGTGTCTTATTTAGGTGACAGTGATAGGACAACCTCTTGTTAAGAAAATTTATTATTCACTTACCTTTGGCTTTTGGGAAAGTACAAATTTCGCGATAACACACCCATGGTGAATAATCACTTGTACTCATCACTAATCAAAAACCGTCGGGTACAACAATAGGTAATTCCACAAAATGATGGTCAATCACACTCCCTCGATCATCACTCATATAATTGCTGCTACTGAGAATGTGATCTGCCAAATCCATGTACTGTTGTAAGGGAGAGGAATCTCCATGCTTCACTAAGTATGTCTCCTCCTTGCACTCCAATGCATTCCCATGGATCCCACTGTACACCTCTGCGTGCCCCAGTGAACTACCACTCAACACTATATGCCCCTGTATACTCATGTAATCTTTTGTATCATGTTGCATCATCATGTATAATGGGTGTACTATTGGGTCAACCTCTACATGGATGTCAACCATTCCTGGAACCCAAATGGAAGTGTCCTCATAACTTCCCTTGACTATGGAATCCCCATGTGTATGTGTATGACCAATTGTCTTAGAACCCCTCATGAATGGTGGACCCTATGACACATGGACATCATACTGTGTCTCTGGATCAAATCTCTCCATTATCATTAGTGATCATGGGTACTCCTAATGCTCCTCCATCAACTAGTGCTCCTCTACCAAACCACCAACATCCTCTAGCAATATCCGACTCTCTATTGAGATAGAGTTAGTTGATCCTTGACTAGTCTCCTCAAGGAACTATTCTAACATGGATCTTGATTCTTGAAGGGTTATATGTGCTCCTTCCAAGAATCCCCATGTGCTTACCAACCCATGAGTGAGTCGGTCCACCTCCATCTCCTTCTCCCTCAGCGCCCTATGATACATCTCACCAACCTCCAAGAGGTAATCTCTATCAATAAGTAGTTGATGGTAGTCAGTCCTCATCACAGTCACTCTCTCCCTAAGTGTATGGAAGTCATCAAGGGGAATCTCCCCATCTGAACTATCTTTTTCCATTGTTTCCCTCCAAAAATACCCTGCCACCAATGCATGTGTATCATCAATGTGTCTAGTGGCTACCATGATCATGTCCTCACTAACTCTCAACTGTCTTGTCAAGTGTCGTGACTCTTGATCACTATCCTACTGAGGTTATACCTCATGACTCCCACTGCCAATGTCAATAATGAAATCCTCATCAACACACTTCTCAAGAGATAAGGCACCATACTGTCCTATGTCCTTTGTGCTATTGACTCCTCCTGTATGCCACTGTACATCATCACCTATGACTACTTCCATCTAAACCACCCTATATCTTGTATGTACAACTGTATCCTCTTGTGCACTCACCCTACTAATATCATCTGTACTTTGATCCCATACAGATGTGTACATACATGTGATATGGTCATCCTAACCAACAAGGAAGGCATCCTTGTCACTGTAGATTGGTCCTAGAAGTAAGTATCCCATCGACATGTTGGTCTCCCCAACCTGATCTATCAATGGACTCCCCAAAAGAGGTGACTCATTCTCCCCATACTGATAGGTATGAATATATTCATTTGTGTCCAAGTCATACCTCTCCTCACGGGACCACAGATCCATATGTCCCTTCTATTCAAATACTACACAAGGCTTCTCTACCACATCCAGAATGCCACTTAGATCCTTCGGTGTCATGTCTATCATAAGTGTCTAAGAAGGTAAGGACTATTTCATGCTCAAATCCATAGGAAGATCCTCATCACCAACGCAAGGCTCCCTAGAAGTCCTGTCAACTCCCAAAGGTGGGTCATCTAACCTCCGAATCTCATCATGCTTAGGTACAAATACATCTGCACCCTCACAAGCACCTCGATCGTCACTCTGTCCATCAAATGCACAAGAGTCCTGAGACTGCTCTAATGAGGCATATAAGGCCGCATCCTTATACACATCTTCCTCATCACTATCACAGTGCACCTCAATGTAATGCACTCTCCCTTTACCCCTACATCTGTGATCTGACTCCCAAGGCTCTTTGCAACTATAACAAAGTTCCATGTTAGCATGTGGTGATGTATCTACCTTCCTGACTGCTTTGGCTTTGATTTCCTCTGCTCTTCTTCTCTAAGAACTAACGTCTTCCATCTTCTTGGCCCATAATGCAACCTCATCTTTACTTCACCTAGGATTTTTTATGGATACAAACTGTTGGAATGTTACTTGAGCCTTTCATGTCTCACTAAAGGCTTGATATTCCTCATCACAATATATGATCTCATCTGCAAAATACATTTCTCGTCTAGATCATCAATGTTTATCACAAGCTGGCGAAGGAATTTCACTATGATACCACTGTAATGTTCCCAACCAAACCTAATATAAAATCATATATATGTAGTTGAAACTTTCGTCAAACACTTTGATGTATTTGCTCGACAACCTTGAATAAACAATGCTTCTTGCTGTCCAAACTTCAAGGAAGGTTTTTGATGAGTTTAGAAGGTCAATAGGATGGGTTATAACCTCCTTATAACCCCCAAAGATCTATTGTAATGTTTACTTCCTTATTGTGTTGTTTATGACAATTTGTCTCATTGGGACATTTTGACAAACAATTTGCATGCATTGGATGTAGCTTTCAATTTTAACATGTTTTCCTAATTACATTGATTAAGAACATCACAAAATTCTCATAATAAACATACCACATGAGTACAATAAATGATACCAAGAGTCATAACTTGGAAAGCACAAATACCTTCAAAATCCTTGCTTATTTATTTAGAATTTATGGTTGTCGATGGAAGTAATTTCCAGATCTGATCCAAGGAATATAACAACTACAAAATAGGATCAAGAGTAAGGAAATATTAAGAGTAAGAGTAGCTACAATGGCCTCAAAATGTAAGGAAATATCAAGAGTAATCCACATCAAGGATCCCTTAATGATGGCTGCCCAAAATGGTTGATATAATACTCCAAAACCAATTCTACTATGCCAAGAAATGTGCCATCCTGCTGAAATTCGCCCAACTTGAGAAATAAATCAATATGCAGTGGAAAGGCTCCCAAAAATCCAAGGAAATGTTGTTATATTGTAGAAGATTTAATGGCTAACATACATGAAATGTTTCCTTTGATGTAGATGAGGGATGTGGCCCCAAATCAAGAGATCTCTATCCCAAAATGCATCCTCCTTGAGGAAATTCGCCCATCTCTAATAAATAATAATTTTGTAGGATAGAAACCCCCAAGAATGCTAAATAAGGTCACCTTGATGATGTAAAAGAGTCTCCAATTGAGATCTGTTCCAAACCCAACCTCCTAAGACCAAATTGAGTCTCCCTTGGCTGAGTGGTACGCCCTCTATATAGAAAACCCTCTATGGCGCACCCTTCTTCCTCTTCCCTGTAGAACTGATACCTATAACTGAATAGGAACTGTACTAGAATGGAGAGGGATGAATCTTTCACCTCCTTGGCCAAGTTTGGATCAAGAACAAGAGAATCTTTCACTCCCTTGTTGATCTCTAAGTTTTATTGAGTCAAAAACCTCAAAACCCCCAAGTACCATGGGCTCTCTAGCTAAGGAGCCATACATAAAAATATCAATCAACATAATGAGAGAATAGAAGCCCCTATCTCTCTTTTATACCCCTATTCACCTTTTCTCTCTAAGTGACTTTTTAATTTACTTTTAATATTTCTTCATTAAATCACTTTATTAATTAATTAACCTTTTTTCCTCTAAAAAGTGATTAATTTTCCCTTGTGGCTTCTCCAATCATTGGAAATCACTTTTCATCATCTTATCTTGTAGTGATATTCCTCGTGATTTTTATTAGCTATTACACTAAGAGGTTTCTTCAAGTATTATGCCCAAAATGACCTCCTTAGTGAATTTAATTAAAATATGCTCCATAATAATTCGAAATTATGGAAATCGCCAGAATGCAATGAAACCAAAGACAAGCTGTGCGGAATGGATCCTGATGATGAAATATGATAAATAAGGTGAGTTGGCCCAATAAAACCCCTCAATACCTCTTGATCTCACTATCACCCTCAATTGGCTACTCTGGTAGGCATCCCAATTTGTAACATAAGTAAATCCAAAAATGGGGACATTACATTGTATGTGCATGCAAGTGAGCTACTTGCATCTCTACTTTATATGTATGAACCTAGATCTATGGAAGTAGGTGGGCATGGATTAGATAACCTTCATGCTAGTTAAATCTTGTATTGTGTTGTGCGCTGGTGAAAATACATCCATTTCTAGTTTTCTAGAGATGAAGTAAAATGTCAACTCTAATCTAGTGCCAAGCAATGTGAAAATCAATATCCCATGAGAGATTCTCCCTATAGGGCACCCTATCAAGTGATATATATCGATATCAATGAATGATATAGTTTAGATTCTTCCTCCCAAGTGAATGTTTGAGTGTATTAACAAAACTTGTATTTGATGTTTTGATGTTTCATTCTTGCCAGACAAGGGGCATTTAGGGTGGACAACTCCAAACATTGCAAGCATGTCCCTATGGGTAAACCTACATGTAATGAGGATTTTATGCAATATATATTGAAATAATGATAAACAAATACCCAATTTAGTAATTTCATGCCTAAATCAAGTGAGCAAATGGATGAATAAGAAGCCTCGTCAAGGGAGTAACCTCCTTTTAGATATATCAAATGCCCAAGATAAGATGATCCTTCAAATGAGTCTCATTGATGTATATATAGGAGATAAAGAGGGTTAGATAGAAAACATAACAAGACAACATAAGTATAATTAATGTAATGATCATAAATGAGGGTTATGGTTAGGGGCTTAACATGTCCCTCCCATTCAAATCATTGTGGACCTAAATGCTGATTAGTTGCGGGTGCTTCTGTATGAATAATTCATCTTCCCATGTCGCATATTCTATTAGCAAGTTCTTTCACTTGATGATGTACTCAATTTTTATTTGTTTGATCCAAGTTTCAATGATTATTTCAAGTTATTGTATGATTTTCCCTCTTCATCAAGCTTTGGAAAAATAGTGAACTGGGATCTTGTCATCAATTACGATTTTTTGCACAAGAAACATGGAACATCAGATGTACACATGAATATGGAGGTAACTCCAATATGCAAGTCATACTACAAATCTTATACAACAACTTATAGGGACCATAGTAATTGGGTGTTAATTTAATTTCCTCCTTTTATTGCTTGAGGGACATTTGTGTGTATAGTTACAACCTTAGAGATACCCAATCCCTCACTTCAAAGTGCCTTTCACTATGATGTCGATATACACATTGTTTCATCCTATTTTGTGTTATAGACAAGTTGTCTTTCAATAGTTGGAGAACCTCTTGTTGGTGCTTGATGTGATCTTACACTTCTTGAACCTTAGGTTTCCCTCTCAAGGGTGATGTGATGGATGGAGGATGATACCCATAAAGTGATATAAATGGGGACATTTTGGATGATGTATGGAAGGAAGTATTGTACCACCATTCCACCAAAGGTAACCATTTGACCCTTATGATTGTTTATCAAATAAGCAATGAATGTAACCTCCCAGACATTTATTCACAATATTAGATTACCCATCATATTGAGGATGGTGAAAAGATTTGTGAGCTAGTTGATTACCCAAACAAGAAAACAAGTTAGTCCAAAAATCACCAGTGAAAAATGGATCTCCATCACTGACATTCATCTTGGGATTTCCATGTAACTTCTAAATTTTTTCAATGAATGTTGTGACTACTGTACTTGCTTTAAAGGGATGAGAAAGTAAGAAAAATGGGCATAATTTATGATTCGATCCACCACCTCCATGATGACATTTTCCCCTTCAAACTTTGGTCGACCTATGATAAAATCCATTGATATGTATTCCCAATGCTAACATGGTATGGCTAATCATTCTAGAATTTTTGAGGTCTTGAACATCTCTCCTTTGTTCTGTTGACAAATCAAATCTTCACCACAAACTTTTAAACATAAATTTTGAGACCTTCCCAGAAAAAATTCCTTCTTGATATTGTGATAATTTGTTTTTAAATCCTAAGTGTCCCCTTATGGGAGAAGTGTGTAGTTAGGAAGGGACCTTCTGTTTGAGTTCAAAATTCTTAGACAAGTATACACAATCCCTATACTAAAGTGAATCATTCTTCCACACAAATTTATCTGATACACTAAGGTCCTATTGTAGTTGTTGAATGAGATACCCTATATTCTAGTCCTATTATCATTATATCCTTGTTCATCCACCCGTACAACTTGTAGAATGGATATAGCACAAAGTAAGGCCTCAATATCTTCTTCTTTCCTTAAAATTGTATCCACCACCACATTTTCTTTCCCTTTTAGTAGATAATTTCAAAGTAATACCCTAGAATCTCTGTGACCCATTTTTGTTGTTCTATTGAAGATAATCATTTTTTCCAATAGGTACTTCATACTATCATGATCTGTTTTTACCTTGATGTGTCTTCCTATTAATTAAGGTTGTCATTGGTTAAATGAATGAAGCATGGCCAACATTTGCTTCTCATAAATGTGTTTGAGTAAGTTATTTCCTTTAAGTTGGTGACTTTCAAAGGCAAGGGGTATTCCTTATTGGATAAAGCAATACCAATAGCATACCCCAAGGCATCAAACTCCACATTAAAGGTTTTTGTGAAGTGAAACATAGCCAAGACAAGAGTTCTACGCATGGCCTTCTTAAGTTTTTCAAAATATTGGGTTGCTTCTTGAGTCCAAGAAAAGGCATCCTTTTTCAATAATGAATATAAAGGTGCTATTATTTGACCATAGTTCTTGACAAACTTGTTGTAATAGCTTTTCAATCCTAAGAATCCACTAATATTATTCAAGGTTTTGGGAATTAGCCATTAAATCATAAATTTAATTTTTTTAGGGTCCACCTTGATGCCGTCATGAGATACAATATGACCCAAATATTCTACTTCTTGAAGTTGAAAAAAACATTTGGAATTCTTTGCATATAATTGTTTCTCTTCCAATAGTTTTAAGACCATGTCAATATGTTGTATATGCTCTTCCCAACATTTTCTATAAATTAGTGTATCATCAAAAAATAGCAACACAAAGTTTCTAAGGAAGGGATTGAAAATTGAATTCATCAAGCTTTGAAATGTTGAAGGACTTTAGTAAGGCCATAAGGCATCACCAAAAAATCATAATGACCTTCATGTGTTCTAAAGGCTATTTTTGGGATGTCTTATTCCCTCATTCTAATATAATGATATTCTAAATCAAGATCCAACTTAGTAAATAAAATTGCTTCATGAAATATATTTAACAATTCATTAGTCATAGGAATATGAAACCTATCTTTAATGGTGATGATGTTGAGATCTATATAATTAGGACACATACACCATGAACAATCCATTTTATAAACCATCATCACTGGAAAAGAGAAATCACCTTGGCTAGATTAAATGATGCTAGCCTCTATCATTTCTTGAACCATACACTCAATCTCACTCTTTTGGGCATAGGGGTCTCTATATGGTTTCATCTTTGGAGGAAGGTTCCTTGGGATCTATGGAATAGTGTGGTCATTCTCTTGAGTAGGAGGGAGAACTTTGGGATTCTTATCAAATACATTATAATGATTTTTGATAACACTTTGGAGATCCAATGACACATAGCCTTTAGGTGTTTGAACATCTAATGAGAAAAAATGTGAAATTACTCCTAGGCATCCCATTTTAACAATTTTTTCATGCTATTAAAGATGATCACTTGAGATGGTTTCTCTTGCATACCTTTGATTTCAATTTACTTGCCTTTTGAGAAAAATATCATGAGAAGTCCCTAAAAATTAAAAGCCACTATTCCCAATTATTGTAACCATTGGACCCGTAATACCCCATCTACACCACCCATTTAGATTGCAATCATTGGGCTATCCCTGGCCTAATCCCCTATAGTGACCTTAATACTATCACACTTTCCAAAACTTTATGGTACCTCTATTTGCAATCATTACTTGAGACTCTATTGCTTGATATCTAAAGCAATAGAGAAGTTTGGCTAATTTGTAGTTAATGAAGTTATGGGTACTACCAAAATCAATCAACAATGCTACCATTTTTCTTGATATCTCCTTCAATATTGAGAGTTTGAGGAGTGTTAATGCCCACTATAGCATGACAAGATATGGTTGGAGTGGTTTCTTTTAGTCCTGGATATTGAGAAGGTTATAGGTCTTGTTCTTCTTCCTCTTCACAATCTATGTATAATAATTTATTCTCACAACACGTATTCCATCACTATACTTTCTATCACATTTGAAACATAGTCCCTTTGCTCTTATTTCATCCATTTGTTGAGGTGTCAACTTGTAGGTTGAGTGAAGTTAGGAGTGGAAACATTTTTCTCTCCATAGATGTTAGTGACAACCCTTCTAGTATCCATATTTTTACTTTCAACTCTGTTTTCCACTTGGGAAGCCTTATCCAAGGATTTAGGCTCCAAGAGATGCAAATAATGTTGAATTCTCTCCTTTAAAGTGGCCATAAAGAGATCCAACAAATTATCCTCTAGAATGTTTTTCACTCTAAGAATGTGGTATGTAACTAGACCAATTTTCCCGGGATTTATGAATTGTCTAAAGAAGGTATTGCTCATACTATCCCCATAATGTGTTATCAATTCATCCGTAAAAATGGACCAAGGGAAAATAGAGTCATTTTTGTGGTCACAAAGCCATTGACACCACACAAATTGATTAGGTTATAAATAAGGATGCAATAATTACCTTTTGTAGAGTTGGCACTTGGTGTAGATTAAAGAATTGTTGCATCTAGAATATCCATGTTATGGTATCTTTACCATCAAACTTCCTCATACCAATCTTGGGAACGAAGTAGTTCCTTGGTCTCAAATTAAAACCCTAATGTCATGGATCTTGGAGTGATGAATGATCCATTTTCTAGGACTCAATCAATCCTTGTTCTCTAAATGTGTTAAAATTCTCTCCACATGTAATTTGGAATCAATCATCTTATTCTCATTATCCTCTTCATGAGGATAATTTACAATAAGAATGATTTTTATCTCCTTAGTATGGAACTCATGTTCTTGCCATATCTTGTGCCATCTCTTTGAGATCATATTTGCTTGCATATCATTGATATCATCTTTGCTTTCATCTCTTTGAGATCATCTTTAAAAATTTGAAATTATGTTTTACTAACCATATTTAGGATGGCAACCTTCCTTGCCATTGCAATTTCCATGATTGTTATTTTCTCTTCCAACTTGGACACCTTTTCCACTTCTTCATTCTATTCTTGGTCATGGATGATCCTTTAGAATCCTTTGCAAAAGTCACATGTGGCTTATTACATCTAGACATGATGTGCTTAGAGTTTTGTAGGGTTTGATTTGCTAGACGACCTTGAACCTGTTACAACTTTTCCAAACCTAGTCCTATGTTGATGAGATTTTTTCAAGATGTACTATGATATTTCCCCTATAGACTCCCACTAATCCCATGCAATTTTGACCTTCCAAGATAAAGTTATGGTGAAATTACCAAAACCTACTATTTGTTCTCTATTTCAAGAGAGAAAACTTGTACATACTACAACTTCACCAATATTTCTCTAACATATATGAAATTTAGAATAATCCACCCCAGGATGTCTTCTATCCAATGGAACTAGTAGAATTTAGTTTGGAACTCACAATTCATATATGACTATTTTTCCAAAACCAAATATTTAAACCTAGTTTGAGGACTAGACAAAAACCTTGATTTGCACAACTTGTAACTCTAAAAGTAAAGTGAACTAGATTATACTTTTTTTAACTGAATGTACTTAGTCATGTCCTCTATCAACCCTACAAATTTCACTCAATTAAAAGGATCCAAAAAAGAGTTAGACTAAAAATGATAAGATGACTCATTTGAAGGAACCAAACCAAGGATTGTTTTCTCTGATACAAAATGTTATGGATCAAATAGAAAAATAAGAACAAAAAAGACCCACTTCAATAATGTTATACCTAAATCAAGTGAACAAGTGAAAGCATAAGAAGCATATTCTAGGGGGAACTTACTTTTACAATATATGAATTTCCCAAGATAAGATGATCCTTAAAATGAGTCTCACTGAGTGTACATATAGGAGACAAAGAGGGCTAGAAAGAAATAGCAATAATAATAAGCCAATATAACTATAATTAATGTAATGATTATAAAAGAGTCTTATTGTTAGGAGCCTTACAAAGGACTAGGAAAAACAATATTTTTAAGTCTCAAGGTGCCACTTCCATATGGATTTTAATTGGTGTATCCAATGCTTCTCCTTATGCTTGGAAAATGTTTGTATTCCAAGATAAGTTTCTTCAACAACCACTTATATCCATGTGAAGTCTTGTACTTTATAAATCCCTTATTATGGTTCTATATCTATGTTGTCCACCATTCCCAAGGCACTGGGATGATGAGCTTGAGAAAGTGGTTATCAACGATCAATTCTCAAACCTTTTCAAGAATAATCTTACTAGGATTGTGAAGCTTGAAATTTATTTTAGGGTATCTAGCTCTTCTAATCTCTAGTTCAAGCATCCTAGATATTCCCAAAAAATCTAATGCCATTTTTTAATAGGATGTTGGCTGAAAACCAAAGGCCTTCAACTATAAATTTCTCTTCTTGAAGAATGGTTTGCGGACAACAAAGTTAGTAATTATTAATGGATAGTCAAGTTCTAAGTGAGTAACTTCTCTATATCTATGTGAGCTTGATGTCCTCCTAGAGATTATAGATGCTTTTGGAAATAAAGTTTCTCATTACATGGATGGGAGTTGTGGTGGTCCATAATGTTTGGACACTAAGGTTTCTCAAGATACTTTGTCCATGAGGAGCACTTGAGGTAATGCAATTTCACAATATGAATGTCTAGGTATCATTTCCTTCCACTACTCTAATGATCCACTTTACAAAGAATGCTTAGGCTTGTGTTTATGTGGCCAAAATACCCATACCTAATTTCTCCTTGGGGTGCAATAAAGGCTCTAGTTGATGCTATAAAAGTTTTTTTCCCATTAGAGTTATCCCACAAGAACTTTATGAGTAAATTTTATAATTTAGCATAGGCATGGGGAAAAGGGACCTAGCATGAAGAGTAACACACATTCATGGCTGCAAGCACCTTTGTATATATTTTAAATTTTCATGTGATCCACATGGGTTTCAAAATCCATTTTTCAATTTTTTTTATAGACTTAACACCACATCTTCCCATACCTATTTTGGAAGGATTCAAAGGTAAAAGGAATTTAAAAATCTTCCCAGATTGTAGCCATGTCCATCCTAGCCTACCAATGAACCCAAGTTTTCCTTCCGACTCTAATGAAATAATTGGGTCTTGGTCAACTAAAATTTGAATATCAAGGATTCATAGAATATTTGTAGGAAATACCTGGTATTGTTCAAGGATAACGTTTTTTTGAGAAGAGTAAGGAAAGAGTCCTTTACAAAGTTTCCATTTACAAGGTGTCCTTCATGTAGGCCAAGAAGGGGATGCCTTGAATAAGCACTTAAGAAATTTTGTTGTGGATGAGGTAGTTAAGGGATTCAACAACCATCACATAGAGGGATGGAGCTAAAGATAACCTTGACAGATGGAGAAAAAGAGGCTTATTTCCTCAAATTTGACTTGTTAATAGAAAGGCAGGTTGTTGCTTCAAAAAATAGGGTTTCTATTGCTTTAATGAACAAAATTCCAAATATGAGTACCTTTAACATGGAGAGGATGAAGTGCCACTCTATCTTTTCATAGGATTTTAAAAATCAATCTTGATTAAAAAGGCCTCAAGGCCCTATTTGTGAGACCATTCTTTACCTTTCCAAACTGCAATAATATTATGAAGAATTTATCAACCTCTAATAAACCTTGTCGACTATCGCCTTATGATTTTTGACAGAATTTTCTTCATTTGTAATGCTAGTTCTTTTTCTAGAATTGTGTGCAAGACATTCATAAGAGTTAGTGGGCTCCATCTTGAGATAAGCTCCAAGTCTCATAGTTTAGGAATGAACTTGATTATCGATTTGTTGATAAAACTACCAATTGTACTTGTTTGAACATTCTCTTTATACACCTAGAGAAGGCCAGGGCCTATAAAAACCCATGTGGCCTTACAAAATTTACCCATATATCCATTTTGTCTAGGTGATATATCATTAACCATCTCTTTAAGGGAATCCATAAATTCATCCACATTAGCCCTTGATGACATCCATGGTACTATTTTTGCATTAAATTTCTTGGGACTACATCAATATAGGTATGAATTTCCACCTTTCTTTATTTTGTCATACATTGATATTGAAAAACCAATTTGTAATGATTAATAAAATACATCTCAATTCTCACATGGTCAATGATTCTACCATTTTTAATTTTAAAGGTCTTAATAATCTCCATAACTTTATTAGAAGTGAGGGATTTGAAAAATGTCTTAATAGGGATGCCACCTATCTTAAGCCAATGGAGCATGGTTCTTATTTGGGCCCCCATTTATTTATAAGTCTCTTCAAACTTCAACATATATCTCAACTTTATCACTCTAGCTTGGATTTGTTCATTGAAGGGGATATGCTTACTCATTTTTGAAATTTCCTCCAACTCCTCCAACACTACCTTGTGTTTCATTACTTTGAATGACACTAACTACTTCCCATGACCTCTTTGAAAGGTGATACTTATTCTAATGGAATATTCCTATCGAATATTCCAACCTCTATCTCCTTGAGGTCTTAGGGCTAGGTTACATATTGTGTTTAATCTTCAAAACACAATTAAATATTGATATGAGAGGTGTTCAACATAAATTAAGAGTTCGACATCTTGGGATATTCAAATTCCTAGGAAATGGAGAAAACAATTTGGAGGTGATAAGATAAGGTAATATATCCCACTATTTGAATCAATCATCTTATTTCATGGCCAAAGAAGAAGAATTTTTTATCTGACAAAATTGATGTAGCTAATGTTTCTAGGACCCACTTGCTTCATTTTTGAAGGTTAGACCAAGTGAACCAAAGCTCTTATGAGTATTTTTTATTAAACTTAGGTTTGTATTATGTATAAGTCAAGTCTTTCTTTGGGTTTGTTCCATTCCAATTGTTTTCTCAAGGGCCTTCAATCAAGGAGAAGACCTTAATTTTCCTCGTGTGTTTCCACATTGTTGAAATGAACATAGATAACCAAAAATATTTCAGGAGTTCTTCAACAAGTCAATCCCAAGGGATTCCCCTTTAGCAACATCATTTGGTGCATATATATTGGCCATGTCTATCACATGGTATTTGAAATCAAACATGATCCATACAAGGTTATTGGAAGAGTATACCTTCTATTGGATAATTCCCTCCAACCATTTTGTCACCACAAGAGTTGTAGCTCCCCATTTCCTTGATCATGGTCAGTGAAAATAAGATACATAATTTGTCCAAATTACCTTAAGGTATAAACTAGGTGGAAACCCTTTAACTTTAATTTCTTCAAACACAAAATATCAATTCTGAAAGTAACATCTCTTACTTTTTGAATGCTGGATTTGGGACAAGGTTCAATAAGCCCCTCAATGTTCCATGATATTGTTTTCATTAGGAACCTTCAAAAATAAAATCCATCTCCTTGCCTTCCCACCCGATTAGACTGTCAAATGGGTTTACAAAATTCATAATCTACATTTGGGGTGGTAAATAATCATTCAGATTCTTGTTTCTTAGCTTCTTATTAGAGTCATCACAAATGGGTATTTGCGAAGGAATGAACTTTGAGGGTGTATATTGGGTCTATTGACTCTCTTTTCCCTATTGAGAAATGAGTTGGGAACTCCTAGGTTAATCCATGGTCATAATTGATCTATTAGGCTTATTTTAGGTTAGGGAAGGCTTGTGAATTGTTGATGAACTAAGTTATTCTTTTGGGGTTGAGCACTCTACTAGGATTATTGTGCCTCATCATTCCTCCATTTTTTAACCACTTTTGTCCATCCACCAGCGTCTGTATGTAGTTGGGTGTGTGTGGCCTAAATAATAGGGAAATACACTGAAGGAATATAGGGTCATATTTCACTAATTAAAGACAATGTTTTTTCTTATGTGGTGGGGGATTCGATACTTGAAACATATGTTGGGGAGATTGATATACTGAACTAGATATTAGATAACATGCCCTCCTTCCCAAATGAACAAAAAATGATTTTAAATCCTTGGAGGTGTCAACCCTAAGGTAGGTGAGGGTTGAAAAACCTCTTCTACTCCTAGTAAATGAAGCTACCAAATAGGGTTGAGATACATTCCAGAAATGCCCAAAATTGCACATGGAATATATTGGGAATTTTACCTAGATAAAGAAATATAGCTTGGAGGATTCTTTAGTGGAAAACTTGTCATGATATTTGGAAAAAAACAACTAAAGAATTTTGACACATTTAGGGGGCACAAGATATAAATTCATAACAATGTTTTTCTTCCTCAAATGAAAAATAAAAAAGTCCCCTATTTAGGCTATGTATGGAGTTACAAATCCATCAATGGGGCCCTCATGCCTTCTTGGCCCAAGCTTTAATCATGTATTTTGATGGGAATTTCCACATAAGTACCCTAGTAGTGGGTTCTTTTTCATCATATTTGTTAAGCCCTAATATTGGCTCATTACCCCTTAATTGGGGCATATTACATTAGTAATATTATTTTATTTATGTCGTCTTTATTCCATTAGTTGTAATTATACCTCCTAGTCTCCTATATATACCAAGGAGACATTTTCATTTG
>ML783562.1:560948-581608 GCA_009831015.1 Picea engelmannii | reverse complement strand
GAACACCTGCTTGAGACTAGTCAATAGGACTAGTCATATACCCTATCTTCCACAGGGTGTATCTACAAATTTAAGATGACCCATAAGATGAAATTGATATCACAGATACCTTACTAATTTTTGAGAATAATATCTAGAGTTCAGGGTGTGAAACGTTACAGAAAAAAATTTATAGCGAAAATTCCGCAATGACTCAATTCAAGATGATTCTAGAACCCTATCTTACAAAGGTTGTATATCTGAAAGTATAAGGCATCAAGAGCTGAAATTTTAACCCAACATACCTTGATCTGTATACTAAATATGCTCCAAGCCGTGCCTTCTGAATCATTGCATAAAAAGAGTTATAGTGAAAAGGACACGGTGTCTCAGATGTAGTAGCGAAACTCCAAGGCCTTGAGCTCTGATACCATATGTTAAGAACCAAATATCAATATAGCATAGAAAAACCTCAGAATAAGTACTCAACACCTTGAAAAGGACATAACTTTAGATAATAAGCCTCTTCGAGGGGGAAACCTCCTTTTACCCCACATAAATGTTTAAGTACAAGATAATTCCAAATGAAAATGTCTCCTTGGTATATATAGGAGACTAGGAGGTATAATTACAACTAATGGAATAAATCCAACATAAATAAAATAAAATTACTAATGTAATATGCCCCAATTAAGGGGTAATGAGCCAATATTAAGGCTTAACATGGGATGAGATTCTATGAGGCCTAGGGAGTAACCATGTAGCCACTTTTTTGCTTAAAGCATCCTTGTGTGGTAAACAAAATACTCATACGAGGCAATGTTGTATCCATTTAGTCCACCCCCTACTATCTTATGATAGACATGGAAAATCATAAGCTTAGGATGATTCAACCTTGATCCAACCCTTTTGAGGCTACAACCCTTTTGGCCTCATCGTTATTCAAAATAAGAATTCCATTATTTACAAGGTGCTAGTCATTATCAATGATCTCCAGATAAATTTGATCGCTAAGAAATATGACAAGAAGCCCATTAACAAAAACAATTCCCTATGATTAAAAATGGTACCCTAGATTTTCATCTTTGTAAACGCATAACTCCCACATACAACCTCAAAACCATGTCTCATCTGAAATAGGGCATAAGAGGATACCAAGAGCTCTCCAATGCCTCATCAAACAACATTTTTCTCCATTCCTTTAGTGCCTTTTATTAAAGATGTAGTGAAAGTTAACTCATTGACAATAAACTTTTTAAATATAGTTTTCATACTTCTATGGCTTGAGATGGATTTCCATCAGCATTGGAATTCTTGGTAACTCGTATGAGTGATTAATTTAGATAATAAGAGGTTATCATAAATCATGATCAAAAGATATACTAATGTCTCAACCATCATTATCTAAATATCCTCAAACTTACCCGTTCACTTACCATCCATGCTATTCTTGTAACCGTAGCCCTTGAGCTAGCTAGTGAATAATCTCGAGAATTTGAGTATACAATTTCAATGCACAACCCACTAATCAAACATGTGGTCTAATTTTAATAACAATCATTCTTACATTGATATTAGGGTTGTCACACATATATACCACCAAATTAAAGAATATATGAGAACCCTATAATTCCATCCACATGGTCCTTGAATGCATTACTTGTATTCATCACGGTATCTCCATATATATGAATAATCAAACATGATATGTGGATAATCTTTAGTTCAACAAAATATATACTAGTGCCTTTTCATTGAGTAGATTTACCTATTTCTATCTTCTTTGATTCTTGTATTGCCTCTTGTTATTGCATTGAGAGAGAACTATATTTCGAGTGATAAACTTAATTGCACGTGACAAAACTATAGCTTGATCTTAAAATGTCACATAGGTTTCAATGTATCATTCCAAGAGTGATCAAACTATAGTAACACATATCATTCATAATGAACCACAATAGTCTATATAAATGAGTTATCATTAGAGAACTAGAATGATGCATCGTCACATTATGTTGTTTGTCTTTTCATAATGGTATTTCCTACTACAATGACCAAGTATGCACATGACGTCATTTCAAACTTCAATGATGTTAAATCAATTCAACCACAAGATGCAATCAATTAACCTTAAGAAGCATGTAAGAGGAAAACAAGTAAGACGTAAACAAGATTAATCAATCAAACAAGACATCAAATCAATTCATAATCACACCCAACGCAAGGATTAAAATCATCTTGAACCAATATCACAACCCAAGGAGTCATCAATAAATTGGATAAAAAAATCACACTCCAAGCACACTCCAAGTAAGAGAGTTGGTCAAGAAAACTAATTAAAGAACTTGAAATCATTTGAGAGAACCAATTGCTTCAAAACCTTAAGCCGTGATCGATGAGGCTTAGAAAAATAATTGGGGGGGGGGGGCATAGGCCCTAGGACTTAGGGTTATTTGAGGCCTCAACAAATGGTTATACAATGGACAAATCCAATAATATATAATATAATCCATTGAGTGGAAAACAAGAAAGAAAAGAGAATTAGTTTGTTGTTGAGATCTCAATACACCCTAAAATTTCCAATAAACTTTTGGGTACCACTTTCTACTTTTCATTGAATATTTGGTTTCTTCCTTTATAAAACACATTTTTCTTTTAAGTTTGATGAAGTTCTATGCAAAACAAATTTTCTTTCTATAAAAAATCCAAAAAAAACTCTAAGTCAAAAGTTCAATAAAATCCTTTTTGAAAATTCTATGGAGAGAATTTTCACTTTCATCAAAGCAATAAGTCAATTTTGCACTCTGATGAAAGTTAAATTTTACTCTAGTATTCTTTGTACATTGAAGGAAAAATTCAAACTTTTGTTTTGTGAAAATTTTAAAGTAACTTTGGTCGCATCACACAAATAAAGTGAAAAACTTCCTTTGATCATCATAGCACAAATAAACTTTATCCCCAATGAAAGTTTTAAAGCACTCCAATTGAAAGTCAAAATTTTCTTGATAGTGTGCTAAGAGAATGTGTTTCTTTAATTGGAGTAAAAGTAAACTTTGACCCTAATGCAAAGTGAGAAGTCACTCCAATAGAAAGTGGGAAAATGCCTCTAATAAACATTGCTAGGGCCTTAATATTTTTTTGATAAAATTTAAGAAATCACTCAAATTGTAATTCTATTTCCTACTTGATGATGCAAATTCTAAATATTTTCCAATCATAGGAGTTACTATCCAACTTTGAGATAAAACATGATTTTCAGTAAAATTTCATCGAAACATATTCAAACTTTCCAAAAAAATATTTTCACTAATGAAAGTGTTAAACATTTCCAATCACTATATTGCTCTCTTCATAAAAAATCCATGAAATGAAATTGAAGTGACATCTTTGATAGTCGTTAAGTGCATCGCCTCACAATTAATGTTTTTCTTATTGGTAGCTGAAATGTTTTTTTAAGAATCGAATGCTCATTGTCTAGCCAAATATTGGAGCACATATGTTCATCATGATTGGAATTTGAAATCCATTTCTACAAGAACCAAGTTCATACACACATTTTGCATTATAAGATTTCGTTTGAGTTTTTAATCTCTAGAGTAAATTGACTTCTTTATCCACTATTAGAGTTGGCATCGAACTTTGATTTCTACTGTTTTAAACATAATTTCTTCAACATTTCTTGGATTTCAAAGTTCTCATTACCAATGGAATTTTAGTATTTGACCTTTTATCTTAAATCCACTAGTTAAGTACTCAAGATTTTTTATTTTATTTTTTTATTTCTCATTGATTAGCTAAATTTTGAAGTAGAAATGTTATTTTAAGACATAACGTATTTTTATTTTTGTTGCTGATAAATTCATAGATTGTAGAGAATAAGAAAAGTTTGTAATTTTAATTCTATTATTAAGTATAAATAATATGCCTCCTATAATAACATCCTCCAAGATAGCCAAAAAATCACCTAAAGGAAAGAAACTAGTGACTGAACCAGTGGAACAACTAGATAGTGATACAAAATCCACACTAGAACAATTTAATCCAATAATTCAGTTGTCTAAGCCTGATATTGAACGTGTGAGACCCATATACATTGACACACAATCCTCTTTAAATGTTCAAATCCCCGTCCCTAGTTGGGGTGAAACATATAGGATGATTAGGGAGGAGGACTACCTAGATGTAGTTCCTCCAAGCAATCCAACAATCATGAATATGAATGATATGATATTCATTAACATCATGAGATCACATGTTCACACCAATGGAAATAGAACTCCTATAATTCCATGTTCTGAAGTAATAGAATGGATAATCACCCACATTAATGTTGACACTATAACAATATTAAATGATGAAGGAAGGTGTGTAGGTCCTTATTAGGATTTTGATCTTGAAAAATATTATAGATTACATGAGCCTAGGAAATTCATGATAAGTGGTTTTGTGGATTAGTTTAATGAATATCATGACATTAAGAAAATATTAACTAGTTGGCAGGTTGAAGATAAAAGTCCTTTGGGAAAATTGATGGTGTATACACAATGGTCAATCTAAGAGACCCATATATATGTGTTATGGATCTTGTATACAGATTGTATGGGGAACCAAATTGCTATCACTTCAAGGATTCTTGGGTTCCTTTGGTGCATATCGTTATCAAAACTGGGAATGTATTCAATTGGGAACCTATCCTTTCCCATTCACTAAATAGAGTGAAGGATAAATTTGATATTATGTCAACATTTTAGAGGGCATCCTATTTAATGGATATTATATGTGCTAGTAACCCTTTTCAAGGATAAATTTGATATTAAGTCAACATTTTACATGACATCCCATTTAATGGATATTATTGTTGATATTTTATGTAATTTCGGAATTTATTCCTAAGTGTAATTGTATTGGTTATTCCTAAGTGTAATTGTGAGAGGGTTTATTGATAAGTCATGTCTTTTAGGTCTTTTAGAGTATAAATAGAAGTTATATCGAGTCATTTTGATCACTCATTGAACATAAGTACAAGAGAGTAGTATGCACTTATCTAGGATGATATTCTTGGTTTGTGTTTGGGTCTCTTTGGTCTTGATTTCGTGAAATAGAATTGTATGACATTGTACATGTTGGAGGAATATATACAGAGGAAATTTTGTAGGGTTTTCTCCCCCTTGAGGGTTTCCGTGAGGATATATCTTATTGTTATGTGGATATCTATCTTTCAGTTGTGATCCTTTTGCATATTAAATAATAATATATATACATACGATATCATCTCTTATGAAAACTCAACATGGTATTAGAGAAGGACCAGGCCTAACTCCCTCACAAGAGGGCCTGGGAAAATAAGAGAGATAGCTTGCATTTGGATTTGGTGGGATTGATCTGAACAATGATAGAGACAGGAGCAATGAAGGAATCAGTGTCATGAGCAGTGGAACATGCCGCTGCAAAGTTGATTCCATGCTCGAAATACGAAGCCACCAATTGTAAATATGGACTTAGAAATGAAAATCCCATCGTCATATCTTCAAAGTACAATGGATACACCCTCGTCGAAGAAATGCCTTGGGTGTAATAAATATGGAAAATGAAGTGCACGTTATAATTCTTACCAAGACAAAAGATTTGGTAGCCTGGTGCATTTGGTTAGTTCCAGTAATTTATTTTCTCTGATGGGATGTATGGAAGGCGTGGAAGAGGAGAGATATTTGGATTCCACGACATGCTCTTGTTCTTAAGGCCTTTATTATCCAATTTCTCTCTTTTACTAACTATTCACATATCAGTGTATATTCAGGCAACAACTACAAAACAAAAGAGGTGGTGTCCGTTTTGGTTGAAAATCAACCGGTGATTGATAGAGGAAGACTTATGATGTGCGTGGTCATGGCTTATTTGTTTCTAGGAATGGCCCGTTTAGGATCTATTATGGTGGGGAATGATCTTAAAACATTGGCATTGAGTATAATACTCAATATTGTCTCTGAACTTCATTCCATTTGGAAAGTGAAGAAGACAAATGAATTATCGAGTGCTCCTCCTCCTGACTTTAATATGGAGACCAAATGGTTCGACATATAATGGTCCATGGTGTCCAATAAATCTACATATAGAAACATGATGAGGGTGACCCAAAATTGTGCACTATGGAAATCCTTGAAGCTCAAGGCCTGGATGGTGCCTATGATCTCGTGCACGTCTAGGAATTTATTTAAAATATCATAGACCTGGTTTTCTGTTGTGGATTTGTCGAAGTTGGTGGAGATATCATGATATCAAAAGACAACCTCTACGGAAATTTGTGAGACATTTCCATTGAGCTTCCAAAACGGTGGAGCTACCAAGTAGAAGGATCCATCGAAGTGTTGGATTTTAAGAAATTTATTTGATTGATGGTTTCAACAGAAGAATTGGGTCTCAGTGCACATAGTCTTTTCAACAACCATGTCTCATATGTCCAAGGAGAGGATAATCAAGATAAGGAATCTATGTGGTGATTTGGTAAAAGATTAAGAATTAAAACATTGGATGATGATGTGAAAACTCATGGGATTAGATCGATTAGGTGATCACGGGCGAGACAAAATGGGATTTGCAATTTTCAATCTATTTAATTTTGAATGTGACTGTGTGCACCATGTGGTGCTAATAGCGATGAAAATGACCGATGGCATCGTCTCAAAATATCCAAGAAATGGAATTACCACAAGGAAGAGAAAGAAGATGGAATTGTTTCAAGTCATCCAATGCAAATGATGACATTGTATATTGATAACATGTTAATGGGTTTATGAGCATGAGAATGTTGTGGGAGGAATTTGTATAATGTGAAATGAGAATGCATTTGACGACAATATGGTGTGAATAAATATGCTAGAGAGGCTTATGAGAGAGGCCTATACAAGAATATATTGTCATGACTATTTTATGATACCAACAATGATCCAATACGTGCAATGTAAGCCTGTAGGGGCCATCCCGCCTTCTTGCACGTTGTGGGAAGCATTAGCGCTACATCATTTTGGTATGATAGTCTAAATATTCTTTGAAGGCCAGGGATAAAGATGAGTTGTGAAAATACCAGATTAATACTTTGGGAGTCGAACCTTGTTCATGGTTGGTGTTTGCATATGTTTGGAGCCAAGTCTTTGGCATAGTCAACGTCAATTATGATACAAATTGTTCGACATTGTTAAGTATGTCTCAATCAATTGAACCCCTGGTGCATGTTTATGTCAAATGATATTCACGATAAATGCATATGGAAAATTGTAAGATTGAAACGATTCCCTTGGGCAAAAGACAAGAAAATAACTATGGTTTCCATGTTTTGGATTACCTGCAATTTTCCCTTGGAAGAAATGGATAGGAAATAGGTTATCGATTGAATGCAAATCCATTGTATATTTAATTGGGAATGAAAAGAGAATTCTCTTGGATGGAAAGAACCCTGATTCAGGTGTCTGAGTTTGTGAAGGCGCGTTTGTCAATATGCAAAGGGAAACAATGGAAACGAGGAAATGTTATTGTTGCGTAGAGAGGTGTCTGTCAAATTTGTTGTTTTGATTATAGAAGACATGACAAAATAGTGATGCACATGTTTTTCTATTGTGAATAATATTTTCATTAATATGTTGATTGGGAATGTATGTCTGCTATTCATGATAAAATCATGGTTCATAGAGGAGGCAACCAATCAAGAGGGTTGGGCTATGGATTTTTCCTTAGTCATAGAGGGAGAAATCAATGAGGAAAACTGGACAATAGGGTTTGTTTTCAGTGATAGAGGGAGTTGGCCTCTGAGTTTGACAAGAAGGATCTTAGTCTCATACATTACTGTTTGGGATTAGAAGTATGACATATGAGATCTTCCTTGGTCAGGGAAAATATGTTGTGGATATCCTGAAGAGGTTAGTGTTAGAAATAAAGAGATGTGCTCATTTTTCTGTAGACAATATAGCAATATTCTCACCCAACCATAGGCACAAAGGCCACCTCCAAGCACCTTAACCTTGACAGACATAATAATTATGGAAGTGAACCAATAGCTAACCAAGTTAGCACACCTTTATCCAAGGCTAGCACACCAAGAAAGAATAACCAAAGACCAAACAGAAAGTCCAAACCACAATCAAGAGAAACTCCAACCAAAAACCAAAATCCCAGTTGCAACAACTGCAAATGCACTCCCTCTCCAAACTTGTGCACAACTAGTCTTATGCAATTGTGAGTGAGTGAGTGTCAAATGATCTCTAGAGCCCTCTATTTATACTACTCTATCTCACTTGACTCGGTCGAATTCTCTTTCTGGAGGCTAATAACTCAATATTAAATATTCTCTTGGGCCAACTTGTCTTCTAGGATCATTATACAATGTTTTAGGGTTTCTCTTGCTTCCCATAATATTCTAGTATTGTCAAAGATTACATGTGGAGGTTAATACCTTCCAAAGTTACCATAATATCAACACTCCATCCTAGGTAGGGAGGTATTAAAGGTAATGGTCTTGAGCATAAAAAAATCATTCAACCAGTAGCATCATCATAGCCACACATGCTATCTTATGATCACGTAGATCAACTCACGAGCAACATCATCACTACCAGTATCATTTGATAACATCAACTACATCATCTCTCGAAACCATACTCCATCTGAGTAATCATGCATGATTATAAAAAAGTCACTCACTCCACATAGTGATACAAGGACCATTCTTCTAATCTGGACATATGTACTAGAAGAATGATTGTCCCAATAGAGGCTGAAAGATACGCCATGGTCTACAGAGACCATTCCTACATGAATGTTAGTCACATAATATTTTATAATCGGGTCATATGTACCATAGAGATCCATCTCTACCTATATTCCCTATAAAATATCGGTCCTGAACCATTTTCCTAATCAGGCCACAATCTGTGCCTTAGGAAAATACTAGTCCATGATACATCAACAAACTGTCAACCTGGACCATTCTCCACAGAGAGAATGCCTGTTCACCAACAATTTGTTATGTTTGGACCATTCTCTGACTGGATAATGTCTATCCACCAGCACAGTGACTATTTATCTAGCTGGAAATCAAATCCAACACTAGTGGTAGTCTCCATGGCACTTAGATAGTAACATATTGTTGCTATAATACCATCCAATAGAGAACAACTATGTCTATCCCTAGTAGTATACAACTATTATCCAGTGATACACAACCACTCCTAGTAGCACACTGCTACTAACCAGTGACACACAATCACTGCCAGTGGATCACATCCACCACAGTAGCATACAACTATTGTCCAAAGACATACAATTTCCACAAAAATCATATCATATGATATCAACCTACATAAACAATATCATGATACAAACTGAGTCATCTGGGCCATTCTTCCACTCACATCTGTGAGATCTGGAAAAGCATCTGCCCTTAGAAAGTAAAACATTAGACATGGTCTATCTGGACTATTCTTCCCAAGCATAGAAGAATAATTGTCCCTAGTTTCTGAGCCTGGACCATTCACCTAATTGGGCCATTCCTCTGGCACTAATCATAGTGAAACCTGGAGAGAATGAGTCTTCCTTAGGGAATGCTTGTCCTTGATTGTTGAACCTGGACCATTCACCTAACTAGGCCATTCCTCCGACACTAATCATAGTGCAACCTGGAGAGAATGAGTCTACCTTAGGGAATGATTTTTTGAACCATTTCCTATGGAAATAACTTTCCTGCACCAACCTCCAAAATGGAAAATTCTTCGAAATTGTTCACAACTATGAACTTAGAAAGAATGAATTCATGGTAAGGCATACCATTCTACTTGACCACTACTCAGAGTGACTGCCAAGAATAATGACTGTCCTATACCATTCCTCCATACTGGCCACAAGGGGAATCACTGTCTATGGTACATCAACAATATATTGGACCATTTTCATTACGAAAATGACTATTCGATCTGGACCATTTTACAAACTAGAAAATAACTGTCTATCAGAAATATCGAACCACTTTCTAGACTAGAAAGGAACTTCCCAACTTGGACCATTTTTTGAAATGGAAAATGGATTTCCATAAATCAATAACATATCAGTGCTGCCTCCCAACTTGGGAGCAATCACTCCCTTTTTCAATAAGGAATTCATCTTCGCGAGCCCTAACTTGTCCCTTAAGTACACAAACTTTTCATCTTGGACAAAGGCTTTACCAAAATATCTTCTATCTGCTCATCTGTGGAGATATACTGGAGAACTACTTCTCCCCTCTGGACTTTATCAAAAAGAATATAATGCTTGATATCAATGTGCTTCGACTTGTCATGGAACACCGGGTTCTCTAAAAGATTCACACAACTTTCATCATCACAATATATCACGGTCGAATTCAACACCTAATAAGATAGTCCATAAACCAACTTACAGAGCCACACTACTTCCGTACAAGAATCACAAGCTGCAATATACTCTTCTTATTTAGTGTTGAGTGAAACAAACTTCTGTTTCCTTCTATCCCATGACATCATGGAAAATATCAAACTAAAACATATCCAAGTAGCACTTCTTCTATCATTTTCACTCCCTACCCAATCTGAATTGATAAATCCATGCAGTTGTATATCATAACTTAAATGTCCCACAAAACAAATATTCGGCTGAGTATTCTCCAACTACATTAATGAGCCAATCAATTTTCGATACAAATACAGGTGTACTGGATTAGAGTCTCTCAACTTCTTCAGATCTATCATCATGGGAGTTTTCCATGTATTTGAAATCCATCATCCCAGACTTCTGAAGAACCATTTCAATATACTTCCTCTGTCATAGGAAGTTTTCACCACACTTTTGTTGTACATGAGAGGATCTGCACCAACTTTGCTTGAATCCATACAAGGTCTTCTTCCATCTACATACACGGGTCTCTTTCTAGTATACCTCAAAACCTTGAGCTTTCTCTACATACACTTCTTCTTCAATTACTCTGTTTAGAATAACAATATTTACATTCATCTGATGTAAACTCTAACTCATCGATACTAAGAGAGATATAATGGCTTAGGTAGAGGTATGCATGGTTACTAGAACAATCTGTCATCGTAGTCTTCTCCCTCCTACTGGGACAACCATCTAGCCCCGAGTCTTGCCTTGTATCTATCAATGCTTAAGTATTTTTCAGAATTTCTCACATACATTGTTTCTTCATCACAACTTCCTTCCATTCCTTTTACTTGATTGCTTCTAGTGTGTTCAAACTGGTTCAATTGATTGTTCTGACTTTTATTTCTTTCTTGGAATCTTCATGTTCTTCCTCATGTTTCTCTTCAATGTTGGAGTCCATGGAATATTCTATAGATTACATGCCCTTATTTCTTGTAGGCTCCAACCTTTCTCCATAGGAACATAAATGTAGATGGACAACTAAGGATATTCAAGGCTTCTTTTCGAACAAGACTTCTTCTAGAGTCAAACTGAACATGTGTTTCTTATTATGGCTACTACTTCCAATGAAGAACATGGATAGATACTTCATAGTCTTTATGGATTCTTCTTCAATGGATCATATCATTGGGGATTAGCTCCCTCCTAATCCTAGCTTCATGCCTGAATGAGAAATATGCATGTTCTTATTTTGAAATTATGTGAACATCTCCCTCCATTTGAGAGAGTCCATGCTTTTGTCTGTTGCATCTCTCTTTGTTTTCTACAAAGTGTCACAAGCCTGTTATGGTTTCCTTTTGATTTCTGACTTCCTTCGAGTCTGACTCATCTGAGTCTCTTTAAGTTTGTTTCTATCTGTTCTAATTGTTTCCCATTTGAAAATTGTGTCATCCTTATAAACTTATTCTATGACAGCTTCCGCAAGGATTGTTCATCAAACATATTTCACAAGGGTACCTGCACGAAACAAGAACAACAAGAGAAAGAAAGAAATATCTATCTAGAGCAGATGTTAGTTCAACTTGCGAAAAAGTACAATAAGCATTGATATCAATAGTTTTCATATGCAGTCGAGTATTCATTGCACTTAACAATAATAGAATCTTTCAAAGACTGCTTTCACAATTTGTAATGTAGCAACTATCACCCTTGATATACACAAATTTGAAGCTTAACAATTTAATCAAACCTAGAACCTAAAGCCTCAAATGCTATGAAGGGTGTGTGTGTTCCTCTGAATGCACTGAATCCAAGATTAAAGACAAGGTCTCTAATACTTTTCTTGCAAACACACTCATGTTTTTCCAGATGATATAACTTGGATATCATATACAAGTGCATACCTTTGAAGTCTTGTAGCATCGTCCAACTTGTCTTCCAATATGAAACTAGATACCATGTTGAAAAGAAGAGATTAGAAACTCAATCTCATGATTCAATGATTAGAACAAGCTAGAAACTTTAAAATTGCAACTTTGACTAGAAAATCAATTTGACCAGAAGTCAACCTTTGACTTTGACCAACCAAACTTTGAATTTGACCAAAAATTCAAACGTGATGTTTTTGATAGATGAGAGTACCAAGAGGTGCGATAGGCTAGAGAACACTAGGATCTCAAGGAATTAGGTCAAATGCTTCATCATAAGTGCTCGAACATAAGGGTTAGGGTTTGTTGCAATTGCATAATAAAAAATCCTAGTTGCAACTGTAACTGGTGCCATAACGAGCTTAAAAAATAACTTCCCAATCTATCTTACAATGTTTAGATTGTCTAAAGATAGTGAGGGACATAACCTGTTAGAAATAAAGAGATGTTCTCATTTTTCCAATATAACAATATTGTCACCCAACCATAGGCATAAAGTCCACCCCCGAGCACCTTAGCCTTGACAGACATAATAATTCCAGAATCAAACCAATATCCAAACAAGGTAGTGCACCTTTCTCCAAGGATATAACCCCAAGAAAGAATAACCAAAGACTAAGCAAAAAGTCCAAACCATAACCAAGAGAAAGTCTAACCAAAAACCAAAATCCCAGTAGCAACAGTTGCAGCTGCACTCCCTCTCCAAACTTGCGCACCACTAGTCTTATGCAGTTGTGAGTGAGTGAGTGTAAAATGAGCTCTAGTGGCCTCTATTTATACTTCTCTATCTCACTTGACTGGGTCGACTTCTCTTTTTGGAGGCTAATAACTCAATATTAAATATTCTCTTGAGTCGACTTGTCTTCTAGGGTTATTATCCAATGTTTTAGGGTTTCTCTTGCTTCCCAGAATATTATAGTCTTTTCAAAGGTTACATATGGAGGTTAATACCTCCTGAAACTATCATAATATCAACAGTTTGGGGTGTTGGACCGTAAACCGATGGCTACACCGATGGAATCAAATATGAAGTTCATGGATGATACAACTTCAGAGTCTTTGGATGCTACATTATATAGGCAAATGATTAGATCATTGATGTATTTGACGAATACACGACCACATATATGTTTTGTTGTGAACACCCTAAGTCAGTACATGGTTGACCCCATATGTGTTCACTTGATTGCAGTAAAAAATGTGATGAGGCACCTTAAAGGTACAATGGATTATGGACTCAAGTATGTTGCAAATAGTGAGATCAATCTACTTGGATATTCATATTCAAATTGGGTCAGTAGTGTTGCAAACCAGAAAAGTACATTGGGATGTTTCTTCACTTTGGGATCCTATATGATTTCATGGATCAGTAAGAAGTAGTCATGTGTATCTCTCAGTATGACTGAGGCAGAGTATGTGGTAGCATGTGCAACAAGTCATGAATCAATGTGGCTTCAGAAATTGATGACTGGATTATTCTATATTGCGATGGAGGTGACCTGTATCTTGTGTGACAACTAGAGTTGTATAAATTTGTTACAGAACCCGATGTTTCATGATAGGGAGAAGCATATCGAATTAAGGTATCACTATATTAGGGATATGGTGCAGAAGGGAGCAATGAGGCTCCAATATGTGGCTACCGATGAGTAGGTTGTAGATGTGCTGACAAAGATGTTGTCAAGGACAAAGTTTGAGTACTTCAGGGACAAGCTTGGTGCAGTCCCTCTTCAGAGGTAGTGATGGCTTCAGATGTTATCATAGGGTAGTCGTTGTCATGATGACATGTTGTAGCTATTGGAGAGCTACCCACCGGCCCTGGATGCATGATAAAGAGATGAGGTACATATGTCATCATAGGGTATTGAATGTCATGCATAAGATATCCAAGTTTTCTGTGGGAAACTGGATAGTATCATGATGACATGTTGTAATTATTGGAGAGCTACCCATCGGCCCTGGATGCATGCTGTGAAGTCAATATGGATTTCCTGTGATGTATAGACTTGTGTGTCCGCAAGTCAATGGTCATGAGCTCATGTGGATGGCGAAAGTGTTAGAGTCTGTGCCATATAGAATACCTTCCTCATTAAGAGGGAGTGTTGAGATTTTATGTAATTTTGGAAGTTATTCCTAAGTGTAATTGTATTGGTTATTCCTAAGTGCAATTTTGAAAGGGTTTATTGAAAAGTCATATCTTTTAGGTCTTTTGGAGTATAAATAGAGGTTATATCAAGTCATTTTGATCACTCATTGAACATAAGTACAAGATAGTAGTACACACTTATCTAGGATGTTATTCTTGGTCCATGTCTGGGTCTCTTTGGTCTTAATTTCGTGAAAGAGAATTTTATGACCTTGTCCATGTTGGAGGAATCTATACCAAGGAAATTTTGCAGGGTTTTCTCCCCCTTGAGGGTTTCCCTGAGGAAATATCTTGTTGTTTTGTGGATATCTATGTTTCAGTTGTGATCCTTTTGCATATTAAATAATGTGTGTGTATATATATACACACACACACACACACACACACAATATCATCTCTTATGAAAACTCAACAATTATATGTGCTAGTAACCCTTTCCTAGGGTTAAATTGGAGTTGGAACATAGTTTAGGCACCAATGCATGTGTACTATCAAACAATGCAGGAAAATAAATACAAAAAGGAACTATGCTCAATTATGTGACTATTTTCTTGCACCTCTCTACAATTTGTTCTTATGCAAAGAATGTCCTAGGTTGAGAAGATAAGCCATTAGACTCCTTAGGAGTATTGGGAATTGGTATTTACAAGAAAATTTTACATAATTAAGAATCTATGGAGTTACTTCTCCTGGACCCCATATTTTACCAACATGTGTTCCCAATAGATTGATTCTAGGGGAGATTGATTATCAAACAATGTTACAAGGATTCAATGCTTCACTGACCAAGGATTCTAGGAAAATAACCTTTATCCCTTGTAACATGTATATTGGCCATTTTGGTTTTCTCAATTCCAAATAGGAAAGACATGAGACAAACACCATGTTGGAATATATATTTCTATAAGGCCAATTTAGAAGACATGATCCCTTGGTCCTAGTAGAAAATCACAATATCATGGTATTAATTAAATGACCCTATGCAGATGAAAATGAGACCATGAATTTCCCTTTAAGAATGATATAACTTGGGAGGAGGCACAACTGAGACTCAAATCAAAATATTTTTCCCTATCCATAGTATGTCGTCTAATGAGAAAATGGAGAGGATAAAGAAAAACTTGGTTGAATCAGAGAGATTACTAAATAAAGAAGAGGAGAAAAAGAAAAAAGATGAAGAAGAGAGAATAAATCAAGAAGAATAACATAGGATAAAAGAAAAACATGACAAAGTAAGAAAATAAGAAGAGGAAATATCAAAAGCAGAAGTTGGTAAATCTAGGGAAGAACAAGAAAATAAGTTACAATCTAAAGATGAGAGAATAAGAAAAGAGGAGGAATAGAAACTAAAGAAAGAACTTGAAAATATTGTGAAAGAAAAAATTAAAGAAGAAGAAAGGGCAATGTCAAAAGAAGAAGCTAGAAAGAAGGAAGAACAAGAGAAGACTAAACAAGAAAAGAGATCACAATTAGAAAAAATATAAAGAAGCTACCACAAAAAGTATAGAGAATAACAAAGAGAAACAATCTCTTGACCAGAATCCAAAGTAAATACCACAATAGACAAAACTACCTTCTAGCAACTTTATACACCTAACTATGGAGGATCTAATGATTCCTAAAATAGGTACAAGCAAAGGAAAATAATTTAAAGATACAATTGTTGAGATGAAACATGTTGCCACACTAGGTAGTTTGGATAATATTTTATCTCGGGGTTAACAAAGCATTCCAAATCTTGTGGAATATGTGGTTGATCTAGAACTTATAGCTTATAACAAAAAAATGTAATCCATAGTAAAACAAACCTAGAAAAGGAAGATAATTAATCTTGATAACACAATTCTTTTCACTACTAAAGAAAATGTAATTGATACAAAAAGAGGAATATTAACTGATCTGCTTTCTACTGGTCTAGCTATATATCATGCTATGATTGATAAAGTAGGATCAAAATAAAATGATATTCAAAATCCGGAAAAGAAAATTTATTTGCTATAAAATCAAGTAAATTGTTATAAGGCAACACGTGTTAGTATCAATTTTTTTGGAGAAAGTTTTAGAAGAAAATTAGTAAAATACATAGATAAAAAGAGACTTTTACTCCAAAGCTTTCAAACTATAATAATTAAGCTTACAATTATCTATTCTGTACAAAGATAACCTAGTTTGGAGAGAGAAACATGGGAGGAATCAAGGTCAATTATATTTTATTAAACAAAATCAAAAGAGCAGAGGTAATGGAGATCACCGAATAAGGATATCAAGTATGTATGAAATTAGACATGATAAAGGCTATTGGGTTATGATTTTTCAATGTTAGGCCAGGTATGGGTAGGAAATGAGTAACTCCATACTTTCCTGTATTGTATTAATGTGTGACATTCATAAATACAATTGACACGACCTTTGGTTTCATCTTCCAAGAGGTCCAAATGAATCTTCCTATGACCTATGACTATTCATATTTCTCCTAAATCATATTTATGATGATATTTACAAAATACCATAATCACGAGGATTAGGTATCCAACATTCCCCCCCTTAATCTGAAGGGGTGTTTGTGAGTCCAGGCATCATTTTGAACTTTTCAAATTTTTCTCTTCCAAGCGCTTATTTTACTTCCTTATCCTCCAAAAGAATCATGTGATTTATTTTTCCCTTTTTGAACAAGGAACATGGTCTCTCTAGTAGGCTGAGTTGTCTACTTTCCAAAAAATTTCTCTCGATCTCCACCAAAGAATCAAATAGAGAGAAATAACCCCCAACATATCGTCTAATATTGGCATTACTTTGATTGAAACCCTTCCACCTATTCTCATCCATGATAATGTCAAAATCCGCCTTGACAACTAGAGGAGGGGGATGAGGAGTCTCTAATGGACAAATATATCATGAGGCCTCTCAATATTTTCATCCGCTACATGTAAATATGCAATTAACAGATCCATAATTTTGAATGCAATTCTAGATTTGGATCATGGAGCATGGCACTGCAATTGAAACATCAAGGTCACTGAGTGATATTTGAATCTTACAGGCTAGGTAAAACCCACAAATAACTCAAAAAAAGGCCACGCTCACCGAGGGAGTAACTAGAGAGACATAGGAATTTTTTCTTGAGGAAGAATCATGGAGTTAAACTTCTTCTATCTCTAATACCATTGTTAGGCCAGGTATGGGTAGGAAATGAGTAACTCCACACATTCTTGCATTGCATTAACATGAGACATTCATAAATACAATTGATCTGACCTTCGGTTTCATCTTCCAAGAGGTTTGAATGACTCTTCCTATCACCTACGACTCTTCATATTTATCCTAAATAATATTTATAATGATATTTACAAGATACCATAATCATGAGGATTAGGTATCCAACACTCATTAATCACAAAAAATACAAAAAAGGAATGGAAACCTACATTAAGATCTGTTATTTCATTGAGGACACAAATAACTAATGTAAATGACCTTCCGGTGGTCTTCCTAAAAGTTTCTACCCAAATAACGAACAAATTCTAGAAAGTTTTGAAATTATGATTCAACAACATGAACAAGAAGTTCACAACATATCATCCACTGAGAAGGGACACCTTCAAAATTTTCTCACAAGTGAACTGAGAAAGGAAACTCAATGAAAGTGTTATTTTCCAAAAATAAAAAAATATATAAAAAGATTTGATAGAGCGTTGTCTATTTTAAAATCCCCCCCAAAACAACATGTTTTCCCACATGGTGATTTATGTAATGATTTTTTTGAAAAGTAGGAAAAATATGACAAGTAGTTAGAGAATCAACCCCTAGTTCACTTGAGGGTTGAATTTAAGTCGTTATTGTAGCCAACTACTTGGAATTGTATAAATAATAGAATATAGGAATTTGTGTAGGATTTTAGCTCTTGGAGGTATGGCTTGTGAAGTCATATTGTATTATAACTATTTCTCATACTCTAATTAATGAAGAATCTATTCATTGGCTAGAACACTTTTTCCATAGGAGAATCATTTAATGCAAGTCAAATGTTGTGGATTACTCTACAATTTAGTTTTTGCATAGATGTATTGTAAGATATTTCTTATTGTTTACAAGCTATCTTGATACAATACTTAAGTTCTTTCAATTAATTTCCTTAAACAATCTTTTAAGCAATTTTCTGTGTTATATTAGATTCTTCCTTTTTGAAAAGTTCTTCTGTTAAGTCAAATATTTATTGTAGAACTATTTCTTGGAATTAAATGATGCATACTTAATTTTCCTTTATTGTAATGAAAACTAAATTTTTGAACATTATTTCATTTCTCTTTTGATAAATAGTAGTTTTTAATTTCTAGTTTGTTAATATACAAAAAAAATAAAAAATTAAAAGAAAATACACAATAAAAACACACAGTAAAGCTCATCGAAAGGATACTAGGCCATTAATCCTAAAGGTTATTCCACTCCAAATAGGAAAGAGTTTAATTGAGCCTCTTCAATGGGTTTAACCCCTACTATTTATCCTTGGGAATTTATCCCCATCAACATAATTGGCACTAGAAGGGAGGCTTGAATTTTCATAGCTAATTTAGTTTCCAAAACTAGGTCATATGCAAAAAAACCACATTCAGACACCAAGGTTCCAAATCTTGAAATACCTCTTGAACATTCATTTCCTTAAGATTTGGAAGCTTTGAACAAGATATTGATATTGAATTACCATACATAATATTAAACGAGGAGGTTAAATCATTTAGACTATAATTTGTGCAGACACCAAATAAATTGGTTCTTTTCCTATTGCTCCTTTGCTTCCTTGAAAAAAAATACACATGGAGTTACTCAAACTAGGGAACACAACTTAGTTCACGTTGCAGAGGATTTAGTTGAATTAGATTTACAAAAGAATTCAATGCCTCTGAACTTAATTCCTCCAACCCCAAATCCTGCAATTGTAAATGAAGAATCTAAAAGTCAATTAGAATCTGAATCTGACACAAAATACTTAGATACAAGTTATGTCTTCTTAGATATCATAGATCAAAACCAGAATCAACCTTGGTTAGAAAGGGGCGTCTTGGATTTACCTAGACAACAACATAAATTATCCAAACATATTGAGAGGTTGTTGCCAAAATATGATCTTGATCTTTCTAGTCCTCCAAAGGATCATATCAAAAAATTCAACTTGGAAATCTGACTAATGAATTTACAACATGAATACATAGTGTGTATATTATTCCCTTATACTTTTGAAAATAAATCCTCCACTTGGTAATTTAATCTACCAGTGGGATCAATCACCAATTGGGGTGATTTCCAAAAGGCCATTTGGGATAAATTTGGGGAAGAGGCTACTATGGAAGCCTTAATGGATGACGCATTTTCATTGGTTATGGTTCCTAAGTAAAGAGTCAAGGAATTAAACCAAAGGTTCACTATAGTTATCAATAATTTTAAGCTAGATACATAACCTACCCAAGAAATTCAAATAGAATTTTATATGAATTATCTAGAAATCCATATTTCCATGTTGGTCAAATGAGCTATAACATCCCGCTCTGGCGCACTGAGAAAACTTATTATTTGAGGACACTTGCTCGCAAGTGATCTGGACTTTTCTGATGTTAAAACATTTATACTTGATTATGATGCGTTATGATAGACGACATGATGTTTTACTATTTGATGTAGACAGGTGCTATTGACTCAGTTTTAGTGAGTGTGCAGGGTTTTGGACCTTGAGGATGCAGAGGCATCGGTGGAACCCCTTGGACTCCGGATTGAGTAAGGGAGTGTGCTATTTGTGTTGATTTATTTACTGTGATATTTCATTGATTTGATGATTTGACGTTGACATGTTCTGACATGATTGTCGATGATGCAGGCTGACGATAGCTTTTCGACCAGACTCACATATGGAGTAAAGGGGCCACACATGATTTCCAGAGAGGTTGAGGGAGAGGGGTGGACAACAGCCCTGCCACTGCCTACTAGAACTCCCGCCGTAGCTCGAACTGTAGGTTAACGATTACCTAGTTCGAGAGGATCCACGATGTCGTGAGGGTAGACTGCGACAGTTTCTCACGATGATTCTAAGGGGCACGTAATAAGGCGGGGGCCTTATTCCTTAGAACCCTTAGTATCCCACAAGTTCACCTGGCGGAGTGTTGACTCCAGGGGTTATAGATGTCTACCAATCAGTCCAGTTGGCGAGTGGCACCCTTGGAGCACGTGGTGCATCCTGAAGG
>ML783562.1:549166-559892 GCA_009831015.1 Picea engelmannii | reverse complement strand
AAATAATTTTGGAGAAACGTGGGGGATGAGTGACACTTGTAAGACAGAGAATTTTTTAGAGGGTTTTCTTTAAAACTTAAATTAAATGTGATTAGGGAAAGAGGGGGTCTCAAAACTCTATAAAATCAAGGGGGATGAGGGGAAAAAGGGCATGGGCTGTTAGGTATCGTTATGCTGCCGAATTTGGACTGGATTGATTGCTTGCGAGGAGTTGGGACTTTCTCAGCTGGGATTAGAGTGGTAGCTCAACCTTGGAGGTGAGATGGGAAGCTAGGTATACTATCTGGACTGTGTGTGGCCCCTTTGCGGCTCGGGGGGCTGAGGGGGAAGCAGAGTACCCCTAGCGTTTGGCTGGGAGGTACCGGTGTAGTCTCTACGGTCGGCAAGCGGGAGCGGCACGGAGCAGGAGCAACGCGGAGCACACAGACGTCATCAAGCGGGCGATAAGGCAAGGTACACTACTCTATTTTGTAGGGTAGAATGGTTATTGTGTAAATGGATTCGATGTTAGACTGATAGAAACCCTCCCTGGCCCATGTAGCTACGTTCACCTTGCTCTTCATTGTTATTTTATCCTTCCTTTTTTTTTTTACATTGGCCTCTTCTCATGTATAAAGGGATAACCTAGCTTGTTCTCGACATGTTGGCTGGATTACCTTACTTCTGAATTTGAATTGTGTAACTAATAGAACCTTTACTTCTGCGGTGATTTTCGGCTTTAGTGAAGGTAGAAACCCTTTTTTTTTTATTGCCGGGGTGTTTTTACATTGCTATGGACGTTTTGCAAATTGCTGTGGGTGTATTACTTTGTTGTGGGTATATTTACCTCTGCGTGGGCGATTTTACATTGCCAAGGACGTTTTTGCAAATTGTTGTGGCTGTATTGCCTTGCTGTGGGTATATCTACCTCTGTGTGGGCGCATTTACCTCTGCGTGGGCGATTTTACATTGCTAGGAACGCTTTTGCAAATTGTTGTCAACCTCAACCTCTGTAACTTTATTTACCTCTGCGTGGGCGACTTACATATTGACTGTAAATATGATATAGATCCTAAGTTATTAAGAAATTGTTGAAAATAAAAATAGGTTACTATAAATGTCTTATTAAAAATATTTTTCAATTGTTTATATCCTATCTTAAATTTAATACGTAATATTGATTGGTCCATGATTAATAATTGCTTTTATCCTATCATAAATTTGATTGTTTTTATACTTATTTTAAATTTGATTTTTTTTATCCTATCTTAAATGCGTTGTAACAGTAATTTCCCTTGTCAATGGAAGGGTACTGTCATGGTAATTATTATTTCTGAAATAGTAAGGGTAATATTTTTTCCTATATTGAAGAGGGTAAAGTTAGTGCTAGAAATCATATAAAAGCATTAAATGGAACGTAATCATTTATGGAAAGTAAATGATTTGCATTAAAGCAAATGATTTTTATGTTATAATGGAAAGTAATCATTTTAGGGAAAGCAAATGATTTCTTTATGATTTTTTTTTATGTTGCATAATGGAAAGTAATCATCAATTATGTTTAATGCTATTCTAATATAAAGGCAATTGCATGGTATTTATGTTTAAGTTTGGGAGATCCGTGGATATTAGTAACAAAAAGGGGGAAGTCCTCATTATTTAATTTGCATTGAAACCATGATATATAAGGTCATTGTTATCTTATTGGTGAGTGTGATAAATGAATATTGACATTTTGGGTGTAATTAAACTAATTATGTAAGGAAGGTGGTATTGATACTAATGATGTTCATGGTGAAATTAGGTAAAGTACTGATTAAAGTTAATGCTAAGGTTATGGTAAGGTTAAATTCTACGTTAATGGTTTTATGGAAATGTTAAAGTAATGGTTATAGAAAATGGGAAGTTGCTAGGTGGTCGTCATTCTATTTAGTTACTGTAAACGTAATGTGGTTATGGGTGGGGTAACAAGTTGAGTTTAATTATCATTAATTACAGTACCATGCAAGGTCTTGAACTATGTTCAATGAGCTAGTATGATTCAGTAAATGGGGTTGTGAATAACCGGATTACATTATTTAAGGTTGGATAACTCGTCGATTAATAAATTTTAATTGGAGCAATTGGTCTGTAATTTTGTCAGTGAGTCTTAATCATGGAGGGTCAATGTCAGAGTCCTTCTTACTTGCGCCTTCCTGGAGGACGTTTTGTTTTTCATATAATTTACGTTGTACGAGGTCATAATCATCTTATTGCTTGGTCAGTTTTGTCGGGTGGGATGTAGACACCTCATTGTAGCCTAGTATATAAGTCTGTGTGTGATTATTTGTGTAAAGAATCCTGTGCCGTATCAAGAGTCTCGGGCCCTTTAAAGGCAAGGTTTCCACTCTTGCGACACACTTGATGGAGATTACTAGTTTCTGCCTGAGCAGTCAGCTAGGAGCCTATTTGACCTTCTCTCTCTCCAGAGCAACGAACTAAGATTAAACGCCCTGCTTTCCTGTGTAGAAATAGTAAGATCTAATACTATGGATCCTTCCCTCTATGTTCGTACTGTGCATAACCCAGTATGTCGTTAAATGTTTTCATTATGCGCCTTGTGTCTATGGTCGTTATTGCTTGCAGTTACTCGTTGTGTGCCTTCAGTCTTCTTGTGATGAACATCGTGGTTGCGTCTTGTTGGTTGTTGAGTGGCGACGTAGAGTCAAGTGTGTCTGTTACTTCTACATGTGCGCACACACCTTAAACAAAAAAAATAAATTGCACCTGTTATCAGAGTTGTTGTCGTAACGAGGAGGGTCATTACATATGGTATGAGAGCCGGTTCGACCCGCGACTTGGGATTCACTACGACTTTCGTTGACATGAGTTGATTTTATATACTATTGCTGATAGAGTTGATTGTGTGCATGCAAGTAATCATGGTTAGAGGACGCCGCGGAGGTAGACAACGAGGTTCTAGGGGAGGAGGCGTGACGCCTCCAGTAGCATCCACGCCTGAGGGGTCTAACCCCCAGGGAGGTGAGCGGGTTCTCAGATAGGAGCAGATAGCGGTTGGCGATGTTATTGGGATGATGAGATCCTTTCAGTGCATGTCCGAGGCTCTAATGAGCCGATTGGACAGAGACGAGGCCAGGGCGCCGACACCCACTAAGGTTCCACCGCGCACACCAACCGTTACAGGTAGCATTCACTGTGAACTCGAGAAGGTAAAAATTTCCCTAGTTCTTTGGTGCCCCGGACGGCGCTGCTGTCGAGGCATGGTTGGAGAATATGGCGATGTGCTTCGCACTTCACGATTATACATCCAACATGAAGGTCCGCATGGAGGTCTTTCAACTGAAGGGGAGCGCTCTTCTATGGTGGAAGATGCTCCTGCTGCAGCTGAACATGGCCATTGAAGACGTGTCATGGGAACTATTCGAGGAACGATTCTGAGAGAGGTACCTTTCAGAGGAATTCATTAAGCGTCATCTCAATGAGTTCAACGCTTTACGACAGGGAGTACGTACGGTGCCCGAGTACGAGGCACGTTTTATGGAGCTGCTCCGGTATGCTCCGCACCTTAACACTGAGAAGCTCAAGATCAACTAGTTCATGTTTGGCCTTAACGACAGCCTGCGTGCAAAGGTTAGGATCTTGATGCCTCAAACCTTGCACGACGCTGTCCAAAAGGCCCTCATAGTAGAGGAGGGGCTTATCAGCGGGGGTCAGACCAGGACTCCAGTGAGACCAGCAGGGTAGGGTTCATCTGGAACACCGCATCACCAGACACCAGCGAGACATACGCCAGGATATCGCGGCTTCCAGAGGGGATCCACGTTCAGTACACCGCGACGAACACTGCCTCAGCAGCAGACACCTTATCGAGGAACACAGCACCAACAACAGCGTCGCCCGTAGCACCAACAGTTTAGGCCTATTCAACAGAACAGACCAGGGTTTCAGGCTGGTGGGCAGTCATCTTCTACTTCGGGTACCAGGACTACTAGGCCGAAGAAGGGGTGTTGGACATGTGGGGAGCCACACTACCAGCGTGACTGTCTTGTGGAGAGGACCAGGGCGTCTGGATCAGCCGGACCCACTACAGTGGGAGATATGGTCAAGGCCCATCAGATTCATGCAGCGGTGAATAACCGCCAGGAAGAGCACCAGTCGATGGTGCTCGAGACGACAGGTACTGTCACTGACCAAACCCTTAGTATTTTGATAGACCCAGGAGCTACTGAGAGTTTCATTTCTAGTGCAGTGCTAAAAAGGATTAAGGTAAAGGCAGTCGAACATGATGAGTTTAGCTTCATGGAGATGGCTTCGGGAGCCAAACAGAAGGTTGGAGGAAAGGTTACGGGCTGTGCCCTTAACCTGGGAGAGTTTGTCACGAGGGTCAACTTGTACGTCACGATCTTAGGATCTTATGACATCATGATCGGTATGGATTGGTTGGAAACGCATGAGGCGATACTCAACTGTAAGATGAAATGGTTGAGCTTGGTTGATGACAAAGGACAAAGACATGTGATTGTAGGACGGAACCAGGGAGTTTCCCTGCAGTTCGTCTCTTCCTTACAGTTATGAAAGAGTATGCGCAAGGGGTGAAATCTTTATGGGGTGAAAACTTTATGCGATCCTCACGCTAAACGAGAAGGGAGTAGCGGAAGGTCTAGAACACCTTCTGGTGGTGAAGGATTTTGCAGACGTATTTCCAGAGGAGTTTCCTGCGATGCCACCGGAAAGGGAACTGGAGTTTACCATAGACCTGAAACCAGGGACCGAACCGATAGCAAGAACGCCTTATCGGATGTCGACCCCAGAGTTGCAAGAGTTGAAAATGAAACTGAAGGATTTGTTGGACCTGGGACTGATACGTCCTAGTGTGTCACCATGGGGTGCACCAGTTATTTTCATACGAAAGAAGGACGGATCATGGAGGCTTTGGATTGACTACCATCAACTGAACAAGGCTACGATCAAGAATCAGTATCCCTTGCCAAGAATTGATGATCTGTTCGATCAAATGAAGGGTGCGACTGTGTTCTCCAAGATCGATTTGCGATCAGGGTATCACCAGTTATGGATCAAGGAGGATGAAGTCCCTAAGACCGCCTTTAAGATGAGATTTGGACATTACGAGTTTACTGTTTTACCTTTTGGACTGACAAACACCCCAGGGGTTTTCATGAGTTTTATGAATGGGGTGTTCCGCGAGTACTTGGACAAGTTCGTCCAAGTATACATTGACAATATTTTGATCTACTCTCGGACGACGGAGGAGCATGACGAGCACTTGCGCTCGGTACTACAATGTGTACGAGAACACAAATTATATGGGAAGTTTTCCAAATGCTCTTTTTATCAATCGAGGATTCACTACTTAGGGCATGTCATCTCCGGCGAAGGTATCGCTGTGGATCCAGCCAAGGTTGAGGCTATTATGGAATGGCCTATGCCGACGAATGTCACAGAAGTGCGTAGTTTTATGGGTTTAGCAGGATGCTATCGACGGTTTGTCGAGGGATTTTCGAAGATAGCAAATCCGATCATGGAATTGCAGAAGAAAAACAAGAAGTTTGTTTGGACCGAGAAATGCGCGAAAGCATTTTGGAGGCTTAAGGAGTTGTTGACGGTAGCGCCGATACTAAAGGTTTCTGACATGGACGCGGACTTCTTGGTATGCACTGACGCATCCAAGGAAGGATTAGGCGGAGTCTTGATGCAAGACGGACGAGTGATTGCTTACATTTCGAGGAAGTTGAGAAGACATGAGGAGAACTATGCGACGCATGATTTGGAGTTATTAGCCATCATTTATACCTTGAAGGTTTGGAGACACTACCTTGTTGGATGAAAATTTGAATTAAAGACTGATCATTGTGGGTTGCAACACATTTTCACGCAAAGCGACCTGAACGCGCGACAACGGCGTTGGTCAGAATTGCTTAGCGAGTACGACTTCGAGATTACTTACATAAAGGGAACAATGAACCGAGTGGTGGATGCTTTGAGTCGGAGGCCACGCATCTTTTCGGTGTTGCCTCTTCAAACGAATCTACGTGAGAAGATTCTCACTTTATAGCGTGACGATGACTGGTACAAAGAAGTCGAGGATTTTATCGGACAAAACATAATGATGGTACCACGATATGAGGGATTTTCTTTTGATAGAGATGGGTTATTGAGGTTTGGAGGTCAGATTTACGTACCGCCACACGACGAGTTGAGGATGTTGATCCTGAGCGAGGCTCATAGAGCAGTTTACATGGCTCACCCGGGGGTTACTAAGATGAGGGCAGACCTTAAACCATTATTCTTTTGGAAAGGAATGAAGGCCGACATAGTCAACTTTGTGGCTAGATGTCTAGAGTGTCAGCATGTAAAGGATGAACATAGACACCCGACAGGATTACTTCAACCACATGCCATTCCAGAATCAAAATGGGAAGTTATTTTGATGGATTTTATTGTTGGATTTCCACTGACGACAAGGAGACACGACTCGATTTTTGTGGTAGTAGACACCTTGACGAAGAGTGCTCACTTTATTCCTGTGCGTATGACGTATCAGGCACCTGACATAGCGAGAGTTTTCATCAGTGAGATTGTGAGGCTGCACGGCGTGCCTAAGAAGATTATATCCGATCGAGGATTGGTGTTTACTAGACGATTTTGGACGAGTTTCCAAGAGGCCTTGGGAACTCAACTTAACTTTAGTACTGCATATCACCCAGAGACTGACGGAGAGACCGAACGAATGAACCAAACCTTGGAAGACATGTTGCGCATGTATGTGATGGACCAACAAAAGTGTTGGGAGGAATTCTTTCCTCTAGTAGAGTTCGCTTACAACAACAGTTATCAAAGCACCATAAAGATGGCGCCTTTTGAGTTTCTTTATGGGCAACCGTGTCGGACGCCCTTGAGTTGGGATCGGCTTGAGGATAGGGTCCTAGTGGGACCAGAAGTGATCCAAGAAATGGAAGAGCAAATGCAAACCATAAGACAAAGGATTAAAGAAGCGCAGGATCGACAGAAGAGTTATGCCGATGCGTGCCGAGTCGACCGTAGTTACAAGGTCGGCGATCGAGTCTTCTTACGGGTTAAACCGCATAAGAGTTCGATCAAGTTTGGAAAGGGAGCTAAACTCTCTCCTAGGTTTGTGGGACCTTTCGAGATTGTGGAGAGAAAGGGGCCCGTGGCCTATCAACTAGCCCTGCCTGATTCTTTGAGGCGTATGCACGATGTTTTTCATGTATCTATTTTGAGACATTATATTAGTGATTCTACACACGTGATTGACATGAGTTCCTTGCAGGTATCGGATGAGGGAGTGCTCACGGCTAAGCCGGTCTGCATCTTAGATCATCGCGTTTGACAGTTACGACGTCGAACGGTAGATCAAGTCAAGGTCCAGTGGGACAGTTATAGTCCGCACTCGGCGACCTGGGAGGACGCATATGATATGCGCCAGCAGTTTCCATTTTTATTTGATAGATAGACTTATGATACTGTGGTACTTTTATTTCAACATTTATACTGAGAAACTTTGGGACAAAGTTTAGACCAAGAGGGGTGTATGTAACATCCCGCTCTGGCGCACTGAGAAAACTTATTATTTGAGGACACTTGCTCGTAAGTGATCTAGACTTTTCTGATGTTAAAACATTTATACTTGATTATGATGCGTTATGATAGATGACATGATGTTTTACTATTTGATGTAGACAGGTGCTATTGACTCAATTTTATTGAGTGTGCAGAGTTTTGGACCTTGAGGATGCAGAGGCATCGGTGGAACCCCTTGGAATCTGGATTGAGTCAGGGAGTGTGCTATTTGGGTTGATTTATTTACTGTGATATTTCATTGATTTGATGGTTTGACGTTGACATGTTCTGACACGATTGTCAATGATGTAGGCTGACGATATCTTGCCGACCAGACTCACATATGGAGTAAAGGGGCCACACACAATTTACAAAGAGGTTGAGGGAGAGGGGTGGACAACATCCCTGCCACCGCCTACTAGCACTCCCGCCGTGGCTCGAACTATAGGTTAACGATTACCTAGTTCGAGAGGATCCACGATGCCGTGAGGGTAGACTGCGACAGTCGCTCACGATGATTCTAAGGGGCGTGCAATAAGGCGGGGGCCTTATTCCTTAGAAACCTTAGTCTCCCACAAGTTCACCTGGCAGAGTATTGACTCCAAGGGTTATAGATGTCTACCAATCAGTCCAGTTGGTGAGTGGCACCCTTGGAGTACATGGTGCATCCTGAAGAGCACGTCGCACAAAAGAAACACAAGAAGCGAGTAGCACCCTTGGAGCATGTGGTGCATCCTGAAGGGCACGTCGCGCAAAGGAAACGAACGAGGCGAGTGACACCCTTGGAGCACGTGGTGTGTCCTGAAGGGCACATCGCATTGATGTGGATGAAGGAAACAAACCTAAATAGCCCTAAGACAATAACGCCTTAATAAATTCTTAAAACGACACCCCTAAACAATTGTAGTCCAGTTCAAAATCTAAACCTAAGTAAAAAAAAAAACTTCTCTAAGATAAAAATTTCGTTTAACCTTAAGGAAAAAGGCCCTAACTCTAACTCTAAAAAGAGCCTAACCCTAATTCTAAATGAAATAGCTCCTATGAATATTGACCTAATCCTATACCCAAATATCATTATTAATAGCAATTAACCCTAATAGCCATTAAAATAATTAAGCAAAACATCCTTATGAGATTTTAGGCTAGAGTTCGCACCTCAATGCAGTGCAAGGAGAATACAATTTTTAGAACGTACTTGAGCTCTAGTTCTTGGATTTATTAACGTTAACTTCATCCAACTACAACCAATATATCAACGGATACAAGATTTCATAATCTTTTTCAACCATTTAACTTTTAATGAACTCATAACCTTTATTCAAATTGAAACATAACTTTCTTAAAAATAAAAATATACATAAATTTAGTTTTAGTTAACTCAGACAATAAATTTCATTGAAGGTCTCTCCTTCTTTAAACACAACCTTCAATGAGAGTTCATTAACATATTGAAAGCATAACTCCCTTATGAACGCAATAGTTTTTCAAAAATTAAACTAATTCATAAATAAACGAATACCAAAAGCCATAGTTTTGATTGACAGAACGCATAACCATCAGTGAATAAATTGAATGCTTAAGAGACTAAACTATTTTCCTTAAAACTCATACATAAACTCAGATTGAACCAATAGTAATAAAATTATTTAACGAGCAGGAGTATAAAAAGTATGAATTTAAAAATAAAATGAAAAGATGCATTAGCGCATTTACCTTTTTTGTGTTTAAAAAAAAAAAAAAAAAAAGGAAAATAATTTTGGAGAAACGTGGGGGATGAGTGAAACTTGTAAGACAGAGAATTTTTTAGAGGGTTTTCTTTAAAACTTAAATCAAATGTGATTAGGGCAAGAGGGGGTCTCAAAACTTATAAAAGCAAGTGGGATGAGGGGAAAAAGGGCATGGGTTGTTAGGTATCGTTATGCTGCCGAATTTGGACTGGATTGATTTCTTGTGAGGAGTTGGGACTTTCTTAGCTGGGATTAGAGTGGTAGCTCAGCCTTGGAGGCGAGCTGGGAAGCTAGGTATACTATCTGGACTGTGTGTGGCCCCTTTACCGCTCGGGGGGCTGAGGGGGAAGCAGAGTACCCCTAGCGTTTGGCTGGGAGGTAACGGTGTAGTCTGTACGATCGGCAAGCGAGAGCGGCACGGAGCAGGAGCAACGCGGAGCGCACGGACGTCATCAAGCAGGCGATAAGGCAAGGTACGCTCCTCTATTTTGTAGGGTAGAATGGTTATTGTGTAAATGGATTCGATGTTAGACTGATAGAAACCCTCCCTGGCCCATGTAGCTGCATTCACCTTGCTCTTCATTGTTATTTTATCCTTCGTTTTTCTTTTTTTTACATTGGCCGCTTCTCATGTATAAAGGGATAACCTAGCTTGTTCTCTATATGTTGGCTAGATTACCTTACTTCTGAATTTGAATTGTGTAACTAATAGAACCTTTACTTCTGCGGTGATTTTCGGCTTTAGTGAAGGTAGAAACCCTTTTTTTTTATTGCCGGGGTGTTTTTACATTGCTATGGACGTTTTGCAAATTGCTGTGGGTGTATTACTTTGTTGTGGGTATATTTACCTCTGCGTGGGCGATTTTACATTGCCAGGGACGTTTTTGCAAATTGTTGTGGGTGTATTGCCTTGCTGTGGGTATATCTACCTCTGTGTGGGCGCATTTATCTCCGCGTGGGCGATTTTACATTGCCAGGAACGTTTTTGCAAATTGCTGTCAACCTCAACCTCTGTAACTTCATTTACCTCTGCGTGGGCGACTTACATATTGACTGTAAATATGATATAGATCCTAAGTTATTAAGAAATTGTTGAAAAAAAAAATAGGTTATTATAAATGTCTTATTAAAAATGTTTTTCAATTGTTTATATGCTATCTTAAATTTAATACGTAATATTGATTGGTCCATGATTAATAATTGCTTTTATCCTATCATAAATTTGATTGTTTTTATACTTATTTTAAATTTGATTGTTTTTATCCTATCTTAAATGCATTGTAACAGTAATTTCCCTTGTCAATGGAAGGGTACTGTCATGGTAATTATTATTTCTGAAATAGTAAGGGTAATTTTTTTTCCTATATTGAAGAGGGTAAAGTTAGTGCTAGAAATCATATAAAAGCATTAAATGGAACGTA
>ML783562.1:532250-549116 GCA_009831015.1 Picea engelmannii | reverse complement strand
AATTTCCCTTGTCAATGGAAGGGTACTGTCATGGTAATTATTATTTCTGAAATAGTAAGGGTAATTTTTTTTCCTATATTGAAGAGGGTAAAGTTAGTGCTAGAAATCATATAAAAGCATTAAATGGAACGTAATCATTTATGAAAAGTAAATGATTTGCATTAAAGCAAATGATTTTTATGTTATAATGGAAAGTAATCATTTTAGGGAAAGTAAATGATTTGCATTAAATGATTTCTTTATGATTTTTTTTTATGTTGCATAATGGAAAGTAATCGTCAGTTATGTTTAATGCTATTCTAATATAAAGGCAATTGCATGGTATTTATGTTCAAGTTTGGGAGATCCGTGTATATTAGTAACAAAAAGGGGGAAGTCCTCATTATTTAATTTGCAATGAAACCATGATATATAAGGCCATTGTTATCTTATTGGTGAGTGTGATAAATGAATATTGACATTTTGGGTGTAATTAAACTAATTATGTAAGGAAGGTGGTATTGATACTAATGATGCTCATGGTGAAATTAGGTAAAGTACTGATTAAAGTTAATGCTAAGGTTATGGTAAGGTTAAATTCTACGTTAATGGTTTTATGGAAATGTTAAAGTAATGGTTATAGAAAATGGGAATTTGCTAGGTGGTCGTCATTCTATTTAGTTACTGTAAACGTAATGTGGTTATGGGTGGGGTAACGAGTTGAGTTTAATTATCATTAATAACAGTACCATGCAAGGTCTTGAACTATGTTCAATAAGCTAGTATGATTCAGTAAATGGGGTTGTGAATAACCGGATTACATTATTTAAGGTTGGATAACTCGTCGATTAATAAATTTTAATTGGAGCAATTGGTCTGTAATTTTGTCAGTGAGTCTTAATCATGGAGGGTCAATGTCGAAGTCCTTCTTACTTGCGCCTTCCTGGAGGACGTTTTGTTGTTCATATAATTTACGTTGTAAGAGGTCGTAATCATCTTATTGCTTGGTCAGTTTTGTCGGGCGGGATGTAGACACCTCACTGTAGCCTAGTATATAAGTCTGTGTGTGATTATTTGTGTAAAGAATCCTGTGCCGTATCAAGAGTCTCGGGCCCTTTAAAGGCAGGGTTTCCACTCTTGCGACACACCTGACGGAGATTACTAGTTTCTTCCTGAGCAGTCGGCCAGGAGCCTATCTGGCCTTCTCTCTCTCCGGACCAGCGAACTAAGATTAAACGCCCTGCTTTCCTGTGCAGAAATAGTAAGATCTACTACTATGGATCCTTCCCTCTGTGTTCATACTGTGCATAACCCAGTATGTCGTTAAATGTTTGCATTGTGCGTCTTGTGTCTATGGTCGTTATTGCTTGCAGTTACTCGTTGTGTGCCTTCAATCTTCTTGTGATGAACATCGTGGTTGCGTCTTGTTGGTTGTCGAGTGGCGACGTAGAGTCAAGTGTGTCTGTTAATTCTACATGCGCGCACACACCTTAAACAAAAAAAAAAAATTTCACCTATTATCAGAGTTGTTGTCGTAACGAGGAGGGTCATTACATGAGCACGAAAGAACACTTTAGCTTTAAACTTCGAAGAGGAAGAAAAGGTAGAGTTCAAAATGATGGGTTGTAAAGAAATCCATGTTGCATTTACCAAAAAATGATTTTTTGGCCAAATAATAATATAATCCTTCCCAAAACACAACCTAAAACAACCATAGAGGGTAAGGAAAAATATTCCATGGACATGGACAATTTACAAAGAATGATTAACCACTTAACAAACAAAATAATTTATATTAAAAGAAATTTTGGAGAATGTACCTCAACTCAAACACAATATAGACCCTTCTTTATAAGACCTATTCCTCCAAAGCCTATTGAACCCCCTCCTACAGATCTAGATATTGATTTAGAAGGGGTAGCTATGGATAAATTATGTAATTATCATCTGACTAACCATTAAAAACAAACCTATACTTAGTCGATAAATTCCATGAATTTGGTGGCTAACATGGTTTTGGATGAATGCATTCGAACATAATACCTTAGTGAACAAATGGAAGGAGAAGTAGAAGAAGAGGTTGAAGAACAACCTAATGAATCAACCATGGTCCTATGTAAAATGTCCCCTGGTTTTAATCTAGCCGAAGAAGAGGAAATAGAAGAAAACAATCATGTTCAAAAAGAATACAACCTTAGGAGTAAAGGAACAATCCAACATAAACTACCATTAAATCCTAAAAATAGAAATAACAAAAAGAAATGGACAATACTACTTGCTTCCATGACTTCTCTTGATGTACCGAATACTAGTAAATATTCAACTAGTAATCAAGAGTCCATCTAATACAATATTGTCGAGGATTTGAAGAAAATTAAAGAAAATATATCAATCCTTGATGTGTGTAAAATTGCTCAACAAAGAAATTTATTGCTAAATTCCTTAAATGACAATCATGTACAACCTATAGTGGTTACTAAAGGTACTACTTAAACAACAAATAGCAATTTGCAAAATGAAAATATTAACGATGCTCTTTCAAGAAAGAGGTCAAAATATTATACTCCCCAATCTTTGTTGACCTTTGAGATATTCAATCAGAATGCTCATAACTATTTGGTTGATTCAGGAGCATCCTCCAATGTTATGCCCTATTCTATTTGTAGGAAATTGAATGCAACACCAACTAAGTGTTCAACACATATCATTCAGTTAGATAGGTCAAAAGTTAAAGTCATGGGAGAATTAAAGGACATTCTAATCCGAGTAGCTTTGAATCCTAAGGTTCATCAAATTATAGACATTATCGTGGTAGTTATACCCGAAGCGTATGGTTTATTACTTAATTGGGCTGGTCATAGAAACTTGACGTAGACCTATTGGCCCTCAGGCCGATATCCGCTCACATGATCGTTCTATATGCCCTTGAGCCGGATCAACTCTTTCGATTCCCATTGGAATCTGCAAATTATCGATAGATCCACGGGTCCTTTTCGCAGCTCGCAATCTCACGAGTTCGCGAGTCGTGACTCCCAACTCTTCCTTCTCAAATCCTCGATACCCGAGATCATGAAATAGGTATAACCCTTTCTTCTATCAACGCCCTCCTTGAGCGACTGCCGGCTAGGCTAAGCGCTAGCACTTCTCGCCTCTCGCGCCTTTGCGAGTTCAAAGGTCCAACCTTGGCACCTTTATTTCCCGAACCCCTAAGAGGCAATATTGACTTTTCTCCTCTCGTTCTCGCTACTCGCAACTTGGAACACCCAAGTTCTGGACTCTCACCTTGTGAACCTTCGAGTTCGCGAGATCTCTTGATCTTTGCCACCTGTCCTCCTCCGATGGACAACTCAGATTCTTTCACGGTTTCGCGACTTCGGGACTTTCGGGACAAAAGTCTCGACCTCTTGTCCTCTGATATGCTGAAATGGAGAAATTTCGACACGTCGTCTATGCGGTTCCCACGATGGAACTTCCTGCCTTTTTGGAGTTCTCGGACTTTGCGACTTCTCGAATCCGGATGCTATGCTCTTGGTTCTCCAACTCATGAAACCCCAAATGGTCAATAAAGGTTTGACCTCCGTGTTGGTGAGCATGCCACCTGTCCACTCTCAGATGGACGGTCCTGATCCTCTTCGCGACTTTGCCACTCCCGAAGTTGAAGGATTGCCTCTTTTGAACCTCGATGTCCGAATCCCCGATAGAGAGGATCTCGTGACACGTGTCCTTCCAATCTGATGGCTCAGAGTCTCTTGCTATTTTAGGACTTCTCGCCTCATGACCTCGCGAGTCTTGATGCAAAGGCTTCGACCCTTCAACTCACGAAAACCCGAAATGAGATTTACATGGATGATCCAATGGCCCTTGTTGGTTCAGATCCTACGGTTCGATTCTCCCGAGATTGCACTTCGAAAAATGCTCACCGTAACCTTCTCGCTCCTCTGCAAGATCTGACGGCTTCCGGGACTTCACGAATTCCCCTCAGAGAATTATGACCACCCAAACCTTCCTTGACAACTCCTGTGAAACGAACACAGTATCCCCTTTCAGAACCTGTCTTTCAGCAAAAGAATGTCACTGCACCTCCTCCCGATACTTCAAGGCACTAGCCCTCTTGAGATTTTCTTCGACGACTTTGAAGACTCTATCCCTTCTAAGCTTTATCCACAACTTGAGTCTTTAAAAAGACTCCTGCACGCACTCCTTGTGGAAAATCCTTCAATACTTCCAAGTATTGAATTCTTAGACTTTGTGCACTCTCTGCGACAACAGTCTTTCAATAGTTTCGCTCAGGTTACAAACACTGAGACTTCACTCGGCCTACGCACTCCTTGCACGGATCCTGTGCCTGACTTGCACTTCTGCGAGAATGAGAACAAGGTTATCTCTCCTGAGCTTGCAGAGACGAACTCTAGCTTCTGTCAATGCACACCTAGCGGACAATTTCACTGCACTCCTTGCAGGAAAATTCTTGCTCAGACAGAGAAACAATTGAAACTCATTCCTTACTCTCCCTCTCTTTCATATTTCAGACATTAAATGTGAAATCAAACATTCACACATCAAAACAAATACATAACAGAGAGTAAATAAGCATGTATAAATTAGCATGTGCAACACAGAAAGCAATTGGACACCATGAGTCTGAACTAAAGATCTTTGTATTAATCCAGAACTTTTGTACATGGGTTTTTCTACACATCTCTCTGCTTCTACTCTCCTATGCTCTCTTGATTGATTATGCTACTAATGTTACAATGATACAAGTGAGGGTGTCTATATCTGTTTTCCCTCCAGCTCCTAAAAACTGTCTAATCTAGGAATTCAAAGCTACCTACTTTCATTTACTTGCATAAATGCCTCTTAGTCCTTCAAACGAGAGCGGGACGCTCAAGGTATGATTACAATCAAGAAGTATGCCTTGTCTTAATTGTTTCATTTACGTTTGGTGTATCAAACTTCAAAACTTTCAAACAATTCATCATGTGCCAAAATGTGTTGGTGTGTGCCCCACGCTCGCTTGTGTTGGCGATGCTCCTGCATCATACTCCCTTGCTTGAAAATTTTCATGGGCTCCTGTCCATGAGCTCTCGCACGGTCCGTCCATGCTTTTGGATCTTTGCTTCATTCTCCCAACTGGCATCTTCAACTGAATGTCCCTTCCACTTGACCAAGTATTTAAAGTATTCCTTTCTTTTGGTCCTTTTACCAATTCTTTTGTCCAGTATGCTTTCCATCTGTGGTTTCTCTACAACTGGCATCTGTTTAGTCCACTGAACCTCTGGTTGTTCATCACTTGTTCCTACTTCCTCAGCTTTGTATGGGTACAAATCTGAGACATTGAATATCAGATAAATTCCGATCCCATCGGGTAATTCAATCTCATAAGCATTTGCCCCAAATTTCTTCAAGACCTTACATGGTCCGATCTTCTTCATCTTCAGTTTGTTATATGTCCCCTTCGAAAACCTTTCCTTTCTCAGATGTGCCAGAATCAAATCACCAACCTCAAATTGAAGTTGTCTCCTGTGTTGATCTTCTCTGCGCTTATACTCTTGGCTCAAGTTCTGCAATCACTCCTTCACCTGGCTATGAAGTTCCTTCATCGCTTCTGTGAAATCCTCTGCACTAGCACTCCTAGTTGCATTCTATTCTGAATCCCTCAGTTCAGATACTCCTCTTGGATGTGTCCCATAAACAATTTGGAATGGGCTCTGCCCTGTGCTTCTGTTGATTGAATCATTGTACTCAAATTCTACCCGTGGCAGAATATTGTCCCACTAACTGTGGTGTTTTGTCACCAAGCTCCTCAGCAAGTCTCCCAAACTTCTATTCACAACTTCTGTTTTTCCATCCATCTGAGGATGATAAGTTGAAATGAACGACAAGTTTGTTCCCAGCTTTTTCCATAAGGTTCTCCAGAAGTGTCCCACGAACTTGGTGTCTCGATCCAAAACTATGCTCCTTGGTAAGCCGTGAAGTCAAATGACTTCTTTGAAAAACAGATTTGCAATGTGAGTTGCGTCACTGGTTTACTGACACAGTATGAAATGTGTCATCTTAGAAAATCTGTCTACCACTACAAAGATCGAGTCAAAGCCTCTTTGTGTTCTCGGCAGCCCCAATATGAATTCCATGCTGATTGCATCCCACGACCTGTCAGGTATGGGTAACAGTTGATAAAAGCCTGCATTCTGCCTCTTTCCTTTTGAATGTTGACAAATTTTGCATCTGTCCATGAATCTTTTGACATCTGCTCTCATTCCTGGCCAATAATATGACTCATTTAACTTTGAGAACGTCTTGTCATGACCGAAATGCCCGACCAATCCTCCACTATGTTTCTCCTTCAACAAATTCTCCCTCATAGAGCATTTTGGAATACAAAGTTGATTACCCTTAAACAATAATCCTTCCTGGATCATGTATTCTGTCCATTAACTTTTGTCCCTGAGAATTGGATTCTTAGCTGCCTCATACGCCTCTTTAAAATCTGGATCATCTCTATACATGTCCCTGAGATCATCAAAATCCAGTGTTTTGACTCTGAACTCCTGCAACAACAAACATTTCCTGCTCAAAGCATCAACAACTTTGTTAGCAATTCTAGAAATATGCTTAGTTACAAAAGTAAAGTTCTGCATGTATTCAACCCATTTAACATGTTTTTGATTCAACTTCTCCTGTTGAGTCACAAATTGCAAAGCACGATTGTCACTGTATAAGACAAACTCCTTAGGAATCAAGTAGTGTCTCCACTTCTTCAATGCCTGAATAATAGCATAGAACTTCTTGTCATACGTGGAGTATTTCACTTTCGCTTCGTTCATCTTCTCGCTGAAGTATGCTATCGACATGTCTTCTTGGCTCAAGACTGCCCCTATTGCAAATCCACTTGCATCACATTTTACTTGAAATGTCTTTTTGAAATCCAGCAACACCAAAATTGGTTGTTCCGTGATTTTCCTTTTTAACAAATTGAAGATTTTCTCCACCTCTTCTGTCCAGTGAAAAGAATTGTGTCTCTTCTTCACAGTGTCCATCATTGGTGCACTAATTCCATTGAAATTCCTGATGAACTTTCGGTAGAAACTAGCCAATCCATGAAAACTTCTCACCTCAAATATACTCTTCGGTGATGGCCAATTCTTAATTACCTCCACCTTATCTGGATCCATCCTCAATTTATCTGCAAAAATAACAAACCCCAAATAAATGAGCTCTGTCTTCATGAACGAGGATTTCTTCATGTTTATCAACAAATTGTCTTGCTGTAGCCTCTGCATCACTGTAGCCAAATGTTTCAGATGCTCTGCCTCTGTTTTACTGAAAATCAGTATGTCATCAAGATACACAATGACAAATTTTTCGATGAAATCCTTCAGGACTTCATTCATCAACCTCATGAAAGTACCTGGCACGTTTGTTAAGCCAAACGGCATAACAAGCCATTCATACAACCCTTCGTTAGTCTTGAAGGCTGTCTTCCATTCATCACCTTCTCTCATACGAATCTGATGATATCCACTTTTCAAATCAATCTTTGAATTTTTTTTGGCTCCACTCAAGCAATCCATCGGATCATCCATCCTTGGCAATGGAAATATGTACGTGATGGTTATCTTGTTGATAGCTCTCGAGTCAATACACATCCTCCAGCCTCCATCTTTCTTCGGACTGAGCACTGTTGGAACAACACATGGACTCAAGCTTTCTCTGATCAACCCCTTGTCCATTAAATCCTGGACCTGTATTTTGACTTATTCATTCTTCTACGACGTCAATCTGTACGCTACTTTGTTTGGTAAACTAGCTCTAGGTATGAGATCAATATGATGACTCACACTTTTGATCGGTGGCAACGAACGAGGTAGTTCATCTACTACTATGTCAACAAACTCTTCCAACATTTTATGAACCTCTTCCGGTAAATCATCTACTCTTGTACTGGTTAAAACAATTTTAGGCTTCCCGACCACAATGAATTGTGGTTCCTCCTTCTTCTTAACCTCTGTAAGAAGTTCCTTCCCACTCATGAGAAGTACACCGTTGCTTACTTCAGGTTTCACTTCCTTGTCTTTGATTGGAAGCAACATGTGAGTTCTCCCATTCTTCTCTAGGGTGTATGTGTTCTTCCTCCCATCATGAATCACATTTCTGTCATATTATCACAGTCTACCCAACAATAAATGACAAACATCCATGGGAATAACATCACAGAGTATTTCATCCTTATACCCTCCTATTTTAAATTCTACTAAACATTGTTTAGTGACATTTACCTGATGTCCTTTTTGTAGCCACAAAAATCTATATGGGCTTGGATGTTCAATCATCTCCAGCTCCAGCTTTTCTACCATCTCTGTAGTAACGAGATTGTCTGTGATACCACTGTCCATAATGACCTTGCATACCCTGTCCTTGGTTTTGCAAGAAGTCTGAAAAAGACTGTTCCTTTGCACTGGATTCTCCACTTCCTTCTTTGGCATTAAGAGAACTTTTTTCATCATCAACGATCTTCCGCCTTTAGCATCTTCTGCCTCAACATTTCCCCTCTGTGCTTCGACAATGTGAGTTTCACCACCTTCTTTCTTCTTATCTGGACATTCATAAGACTTGTGTCCATTCTTTCCACATGTGAAGCATTTTACCACTCCACCTCTTCCTCTTCCTCTACCTCTGGTACAAGGAAAAGTGTTTCCATCAGCATACTAACCTCTTTATTCGGTATGCTTCCCTCTTTGTGAGCTTCCACCTCTCTCAGTTTGAGTCTGAGGTTTTTTCCACTCTTCCTTGGGTTTCTGATTTCTATCCTGGGCAACTGATTTTCCTCTGGCTTGACTTCTGCCTCGGCCTCTTTGACCATGTTTTCGGCTCAACTTCTCTTAATCTTTTAGAGCCATCTGATAAGAATATTCCACCGTTCATATGGTCATCATGCTCATCTCATCCTGAATGTCGTATCTCAAACCATTCATGTACCTGGCAACTTTTTCATCATCACTTTCGCGATGACCTGCCCTGATGTTCAGCCTGTAGAATTCTTCAGTGTATTCCTTCACTAACATCAACTTCTGTCTCAAATTATGCATTCTCCAAAACAAAGTAATTTGGTAATCCCTAGGAATGAATTTCGCCTTCATCTTTGTGATCATCCTATCCCAACTCTTGATCTTCTGCTTGCCTTTGCAGTGTCTGTCAACTTGTAGCTCATCCCACCACAATGCTGCATGTCCTTTTAATCTTGTGACAACATGTTTGACCTTTTTGTCTTCCTCAACATATTCATAGTCAAAATATGTGTCCAGATCTCTAATCCAGTCTAGAAGCTCTTCTGCATCCAGGTTTCCTTCATATACTGGAATGTCCATTTTTTCCTTAGCACCCATTCTTGCAACAACCCTAATAAGGCGTTCATTTGCTGCATCTTCTGCTGTGACTTCTTCTCTTTCATGTCTAGCTTCATATTCACTTTTGGAATCACTGACATCTCCAACACCGGCTGTGCGCCTTTGTGTTGTCTCCATGTCCTCAAGTCTGACACGTATTTCACGCATCTCTCTTTCCATGGCTGGATTCGGCACCTGTCTACCCCTTCCTCTTGGAATTTCCCTCTCCTTTGGTGGATCGGGTGTTTGCTTGTCTCTTCTTCTCGGCGGCATGGATGATATTTTCTTTCTTGCTTTCCCTGTCTGAAGTATAAAAACAGAGTCAATCTCTGATACCAAAACTGACGCAGACCTGTCGTCCCTTGGGCCGATATTCACTCACAGGATCGTTCTATATGCCCTTGAGCCAGATCAGCTCTTTCGATTCCCACTGGAATCTGCAAATTATCGATAGATCCACATGTCCTTTTCGCAGCTCGCAATCTCGCGAGTTCGTGAGTCATGACTCCTGACTCTTCCTTCTCAAATCTGCGATACCCGAGATCAAGAAATAGGTATAGCCCTTTCTTCCGTCAGCACCCTCCTTGCATGACCGCCAGCTAGGCTAAGCGCTAGCACTTCTCACCTCTTGCGCCTTCGCAATTTCAAAGGTCCAACCTTGTCACCTTTCTTTCCCGAACCCCCGAGAGGTGATATTGACTTTTCTCCTCTCGTTCTCGCTACTCGCGACTTGGAACACCCAAGTTTTGTACTCTCACCTTGCGAACCTCCGAGTTCGCGAGATATCTTGATCTCTGCCACATGTCCTCCTCCGATGGATGGCTCATATTCTTTCACGGTTTCACGACTTCGGGACTTTCAGGACAAAAGTCTCGACCTCTTGTCCTCTAATATGCCGAAATGGCGAAATTTTGAGACGTCGTCTATGCGGGTCCCACGATGGAACTTCCCACCTTTTTGGAGTTTTCGGACTTCGCGACTTCTCGAATCCGGATGCTATGCTCTCGGTTCTCCGACTCACGAAACCCTGAAATGGTCAACAAAGGTTTGACCTCCATGTTGGAAAGCATGCCACCTGTCCAGTCTCAGATGGATGGTCCTGATCCTCTTCGTGACTTCGCCACTCGTGAAGTTGAAGGATTGCCTCTTTTGAACCCCGATGTTTGAATCCCCGATAGAGAGGATCTCGTGACATGTGTCCTTCCAATCTGATGGCTCAGAGTCTCTCGCTATTTCCGGACTTCACACCTCGTGACCTCGCGAGTCTTGATGAAAAGGCTTCGACCCTTCAACTCACGAAACCCCGAAATGAGATTTACGTGGATGATCCAATGACCCTTGTTGGTTCAGATCCTACGTTCCAATTCTCCCAAGATTGCACTTTGAAAAATTCTCACTGTAACCTTCTCGCTCCTCTGCAAGATCTGACGGATTTCGGGACTTCACGAATTCCCCTCGGAGAATTCCAACCGCCCAAATCTTCCTTGACAACTCTTGTGAAACGAATGCAGTATCCCCTTTTGGAACCTGTCTTTCAGGAAAAGAATGTCGCTGCGCCTCCTCCCGATACTTCAAGGCACTAGCCCTCTTGAGATTTTCTTCGATGACTTTGAAGACTCTATCCCTTCTGAGCTTTATCCACAACTCGAGTCTTTAAAAAGACTCTTGCACGCACTCCTTGTGGAAAATCCTTCAATACTTCCAAGTATTGAATTCTTAGACTCTGTGCACTCTCTGCGACAACGGTCTTTCAACAGTTTCGCTGAGGTTACAAACACCGATACTTCACTCGGCCTACACACTCCTTTCACGGTTCCTGTGCCCGACTTGCACTTCTGCGAGAATGAGAATAAGGTTATCTCTCCTGAGCTTGCAGAGACGAACTCTGGCTTCTGTCAACGCACACCTAGTGGACAATTTCACTGCACTCCTTGTAGGAAAAATCTTACTTAGATAGAGAAACAATTGAAACTCATTCCTTACTCTCCCTCTCTTTTAGATTTCAGACATTAAATGTGAAATCAAACATTCATGCATCAAAGAAAATGCATAACAGAGAGTAAACAAGCATGTATAAATCAGCATGTGCAACACAAAAAGCAATTGGACACCATGAGTTTGAACTAAAGATATTTGTATTAATCTAGAACTTTTGTACATGGGTTTTTCTACACAGCTCTCTGCTTCTGCTCTCCTATGCTCTCTTGATTGATTATGCTACTAATGTTACAATTATACAAGTGAGGGTGTCTATATCCGTTTTCCCTCTGGCTCCTAAAAACTGTCTAATCTAAGAATTCAAAGCTACCTACTTTCATTTACTTGCATAAATGCCTCTTAGTCCTTTAGACGAGAGCGGGATGCTCAAGGTCTAATTACAATCAAGAAGTACTCCTTTTCTTAATTGTTTCATTTATGTTTGGCGTATCAAACTTCAAAACTTTCAAACAGTTCATTATGTGCCAAAATGCGTTGGTGTGTTCCCCACGCTCGCTTGTGTTGGCGATGCTCCTGCATCAAAAATTCAATCTTACTTTGCTTATGATTGGTCACATTTATGGATTCCATGGAATGGATAACCAAACAAAATAAAAATTGACTGTGAAAAGTATATGAAGCATACTATGATAGATCTAAAAGTCTCTAATGAACCATCATCTTTCAAGTTTCCAATTTTAGGAAACTATGCTTTGGATCCATACTTCGATAATTTCATCATAGAAACTTCTCCTATCCCTAAATACATCAATCTAAAATGTCTTTCCAGGATAACATTTTTTGAGAAGCATGTTGTAACATAGATGATGTACATAATGTAAATATTGTACATAGTGTAAATAAAGTAGATAAGGTTGATTTAGTAGAAGTCTCTTATATTTGGAGAGTGTTCTTTGATGGCTCCAAATCCTAAGAAGGAGATAGAACAAATAGTGTAATAATATATCCTCAAGGAAAACATAGATTTATTTCATGTAGATTAGAATTTGATTGTACAAATAACAACGTGAATATGAAGCTCTTATATAGGGTCTAAAAAAGGCCATAGATATTAAAATTAAAAAAAGAAAAAAAAGAAAAAGAGTTTTTGGGGATTCATAGATTATTGTAAGATAAATAAAGAATATTATACATTGTAATTCCTCACACATGAAGAATTATCAACAAGAAATATGGAGGTTGATTGCAAGTTTTAATTCTTACAATAGTTCTGTTATTCCTTGCACTGATAACACCATAGTTGATTCTTAAGCTACGACTACCTGTAGGTTAGATCCATTGAATGGTTTTGAGGAAAGCGAGTTTCAATTGAATTTCTCTACTAACCTTCGCTTACAAATAGCATCACTAACTAGAGGCTTTTCGAAGGTGATGAAAATATTTTTGAATTCCTTACTAATCAAGAAACATTTAAAAATGTAGCCATAGATGACAAGGAATATGAAAAGTAATAAAGAAGGAACAAATGAATCAACAACCTATATTATACCAAAAGGTGTGGTTACCCTTGAAAAAATATTTGACTTAGAAGACGAGTTTAAAAGATAATATAATGTAAAACCCAATAGATCAACTTTAGGACATGAGGTGATCAACCTTGGAATAAAATAAAACCCCAAAAATGTCAGTTTAGGGACTAGATGTTTGGAAAAGGAAAAACAAGACTATTTTAAACTATTTTGAACATAATAGGATGTATTTTCATGGACATACGATGACCTGAAAACATATTACACTTATATCATTCAACACACAATCCCTATGATATCATTAAACACACAATCCCTATGAAGATGAATGTAAAACCCTTCCAACAAAAATTATAGAAAATGCATCCTTCTCTAGAGCCCCAAGTATAGAAAGAGTTGAAGAAACGTCTTGATGTGAAAATGATCTTCCAAGTTCAACATTGTGCTTGGGTGGATAATTTGGTGCTTGTTAGAAAGAAAATTAGCGATATTCAACTTTGTGTCGGCTTTCGAAACTTGAACAAAGCTTGTGAAAAAGATAACTATCATATTCCACCTATGGATTAGATCCTATTGTTTATATCTGGATCTAAGATGTTTTCTTTACTCAATGGATTTTCATGTTATAATCAAGAGTAATAGAAGAATATAGAATCAAAACAACATTAAAAACTAAATACAAAACCTTCTCTTACAAAGGGATGTTGTTTAGTTTAATTAATGCAAGAGTAACTTTCCAAAGAGAAATGGACATTGCTTTTCGTGGTCTGGTTAATCATAATATTGTTGTTTATTTGGATGGTGTAACTATATAATATAGGAATAGAGCATATCATATTTCATATCTTACACATTTTTGAAATATGTTGTAAATATGGAATCTCGCTTAATCCAAAGAAGAGTATATTTGTAGTGACCGAAGGTAAACTTTTATGTCATATTGTAATGAGAGAAGGCATAACCATTGATCCTGAACAACTCAAAGTCATATCTCAGTTTCCTTTCCCACATAATGAAAAGGAAATGCAATCTTTCTTTAGGAATATTAATTTCATACACAAGTGTATACTTGATTTCACTAAAACTATTAAACCATTGCATAAAATGATCAAGAAAGATGTCAAATTTAAATGAAACAAAGAAGAAAATGAATCTTTTGAAAAAATCAATATTGCAATATCTAACACTCCAATGTTATGTAGTCTTGATTCCAATCATGAATTTCTTCTTTATACTTTCAAATCCAATCACTCTCAAGTAGTGGTTTTATAGCAGAAGAACCCAGAAGGAAATGACTGTCTTATTTACTTTATGACTACTAAAATACAAGTAGAAGAACTAAACTACCCATCTATAGACAAGTAAGTTTATGTTGTTTATAAGGATATAAAACACTTTAGACCTTACATTTTAATTCTAAAGTGATTGTCCCTCAGCCTGCAATTAGATCATTGTTTATCCAACAAGAATTGGGGGAGAGGAAAGGGAACTATATGATTGTCTTCTAGCAATATGATCTAGAGTTTAACTATCTCACATTGCACACATACAAGGACTCTATAAGTTAGCAGTAGAATCACAAGAATCTGCATTAAGGGAAGAAGAAGGATGTGAGAATGAAATTCTTGTTTTTTCCAATGAGGTTTTTCACATTCCCTCTAACCTAGACTCATGGTATTCATATTTGAAACAATACTTACACCATGGAACGAGTCTGGGTCATATGAAATCTAAATAGAAAAGAGATTTACGACTTAAATATGCACAATACAAGCTCTTAAACATGATCCTTTTTCAAAAGAATTACGATGGTGTTCTATTACATTGTTTGGAAAAGGATGGTGCAAATAAAGTATTGACAGATCTCCATGATGTACTAGTTGGAGGTGATTTTTTTGGTGAGACTATAACTCACAAAATATTAACAACCATTTATTACTGGCCCACTCTCTTCAAATATGCACACTTATGTACGTAAATGCAAAATCTATCAAATAAGTGTGGGAAGAGAGAAAAAGGCATCTATACCATTGCAACATGTTCCCATTAACAAACCTTTTGAGTAATGAGGAATTGACATTGTCAAATAAATCAACCCACATTCTTCCAAGTAGGACACGTATACATTGACTTCTATTGACTACTTCACCAAGTGGGATGAAGTTGTGCCTTTAAATCACATGAATGAAAAGGTAATAATTCAGTTCCTTAAACAACATCTAATTACCAGATTTCAAATTCCTTTGGTTGTATTTGATAATGCATCCTACTTTTCTTCTTCACTTCTGAATGAATTTTCTCTGGACAAGATATAATTCCATGTTACTAAAATAAATACTATTCACAAGGAAATGGAGTAGTTGAATCAATGAACAATATTTTAATCCATATCATAAAAATATGATAGTTGAAAACCACAAGAATTGGCATAATGCCTTACCAAATTCTTTGTGGACAGATAGAGTAACACCTAAAGGAGCATTAGGCACATCTCTGTATTATTTGGTATATGGGAAAGAAACAATTCTATGACAAAATGCATTATTTCCTTCATTGCAACTTACCCCAACTTAGACAAGTCAACCTTTTCCTACTCTCCAAAACATAATTGATACACTCCTCATATTAGATTAAGAGAGGGAGAAATCCAAACATAAATTTTCTTCTCATCAGTAGATCATAAAAAGATGGTTAGAAAAGCATAATGACGGTGATACGAATTTTGAAATAGGTGATTTGGTCTTAAAGTGGGATAGACTCAATGAGCATAAAGGAAAACACATTAAGTTTCAAAACTTATGGCTTGGTCCTTTCCAAATAGCAGAAAAAACAGGAATTGACATGCATAGGTTACAAAGCCTAGGGTGTGATCTTGATTCCCTTACTGTCAATGGCCAGATTCTTACAAAATATTTCACTTGATTGTTCCAGAAGGAAAATTAGTTGTGTATACTTAGTTTTAGTTTTCTTTTATGATTTTGACTTAATTTTGGTCTTAATTTTGATTTCAATTAGTTATAATATTTTGACCTTTTCAATGGTGTTTGAAATCATCTTTTCCTTTCCACATTGTTTTTTGAAAGTACGTTGATATTTCAACATTTAGCGAAAACATAAGTCTTTCTTTGCTATTTCCTAACTTTTTTCTTTTATCAAAAGTAGAGTAAGTTAGTTATCACTGAACTTGGGAGCATAATCTAGCTCAAATTTTATTTCATATGAAACTTTGGAAGTACTTAATACTTTTGTTGATTAAGCAACTGATTGCATCCAATAGAGAATATTCAATCATAGTCAATACCATGATGCTAACTTGAGTAGGGATGAGAGTTTTGATGATGGCACTTTTCCTAGGAGGGAAAATATTAACACCCAAGTACTTTATTATTTTTTTCAAAACGTATATCATCCTCCAGTGCTGAAAAGGACAGAAGAAAAGAGTACCTTTTAAAAGGTCAAATTCTTCATTAAGAAGAAGAATAAATAAAGGTGGAACATATTTTACAAGGAAATGCATAAATCTCCGCCAAGGCTATGGATGCTCGCTAGAAGTAGAGAAAGTTTGTGATATCAAGGTGACTTTGTCAGGGCTATGGATGCTTGCGGGAAATGGAGCAACATTAGAAGGATGATAAAGCTACTTCAATTTTTTAATAAATAATTCTTAAATAGTGAAAATATTTTCAAAAGTCATACTCTTCATTTAAGCTTTAAGTTATGTTTCAATGGATCAATTTCTTATTCTCTTTGGTTAGTAACTAAGTACTTTTCATCAAGGTAAATAAGAAAATCTAAGGTTGATTTGAAGAGAAGATATGGATACTTATTTGTTTCTAATTTTATCTTTAATTCATACTTTACTTGAAATTGAGTTTAAATCTAATTAAGGCATGGATTCTAGATTCTCCTAGTGAATTTTCATTTTTTGAGACCTGAACACACCCTAAAATTTCCAATAAAATCGTGTGTACCACTTCCTACTTTTATTTGAAGTTTTTGTTTCTTCGTTTATAATTTTTTTTTTTTTTTTTTTA
>ML783562.1:502373-519501 GCA_009831015.1 Picea engelmannii | reverse complement strand
CCCTCCAAGGAGCCCGAGTGAGTTTGACCAATGTCTGCTCCAGGTACAGTGAGACTTCCCATCACCGTCACCTTGTGTAAGACCCTAAAGATTATGGCCACTAAGGTTACCAATTCGCAGTCAGCCCCTGGGCGGGAACAGTCCATAGTCCGATCCGAACGTATGGGCAGGGTATCAAGCCCGAAATCAACTAAAAGGATTCCACGCAGTAATTGTGGATTTACCTCAAAGTGATCCCCATAATACGATCTGACCACCACAATCAGTTAAACCACGGAGGGTTAGTCCCCGTAGCTTACCCGAATGCGACCTCATGCGTAACCCCTGTGTGAGAGGGGGATCCCAGGAAGACTTATACGATAACTGGATTTACTCTCCCTAACTCAGGATGCTACTATTTGTTTTGGAAACTTTGGAGAGTTATGCTTACAACCCTAATCCAAAGTATTAAGCCTAGTCTACTGTTGGTGGAGGATCCTAGAAAAAAGTTCTAGATCACTTTTAATTAGCGTTGATTTTTATAGCTGTTCTTTACGCAAAAAGGGGTGCATGGAAGTGAAACAAATGGGATTATGACTCAAACCCAAAGAATGCATCAAATATGATAAGCAGTCATTTCCTTTCAATGAATATCTATCTAAGGGAGAGAGAAAGTTCTTTTCACTAATCAAGCACGAATAAGGAATGCCCTCAAACGATTATTTTCTCAATCAAATCCTGATGTAATGCAAAATATTTTAAATGCCTTCTAATATGCACAATCAATCATAAAGATGTTTTTACTGTTTGGGTATGAATGATGATCAATTCAACACAATGCTTGTCTTGCTAATTATCTTCTTGGTATGAATGAAAACCAAACTAGCACAAGCAAAAGTCACACAAACAATACACCCTTCGTAGCAATCAGAAACGAAAAGCGAAATAAAAGAAACAATCAAAGAGAAAAACAAACTTCACACCCAAAAACAAAAGTTGGAGAACAATGACCTTGACTGAAATCGAGATGAAGAGGTCTGTAGGCCTTGATGACCTTCACCAGGGTTTTTACTCAGCTGATGAGGAGAGAAAAACAATGCATGGGTTTCAAACTTCACTCAACAGGAAAAACTCAATGAAAAAAGTGAAGAAGGCTACAAGATACAAATAACAAGATGTTTATTCTTCAAAAAGGATAGATGTCAAGGCTGAAAGGGAAGAAACATTGACTCATTAGGTCACTCAGCAAAAGAGACATAGAAGCAAACCCTGAAAAAGGCAGTTCTGGAGGGTTTTTGGGCCAAAAAGAGGCTGACACATTGTTGCCAAAGGCAAGGAGTGTTATAGCACTCTGTGCAAAGGTATGGGGGAGCTCTGGCACTCTGTTAACACTAGGACAGGGGCACTAGGGTCTAAAACTCAGAAAAATGTCAAAAAATTCCAAAAATTGAAATTCAAATTCGACAATTATGTTGAGTATGATAGGGTAAGGAGCCAATCAGCTCATGAAACTAATAAAAAGAGGAGTGAACCAGGTCTGAAACAATCAAGGGATAGAACAAGGTAAATGAGGAGAAAAATCCAAACAAGAAGTTTCGATTTGAGGCTATCTCCCCAGCAGAGTTGCCAGTTTCTGTTGTAGGAAAATCTCCCTGCGGACAGGTAGATTGCCTCTAAGAGCTTGACCTTAACTCTAGACAGAAAATTCTTAACATGGACACTGACTTCCTTTCAAATCCATCTAAACTAACACATGAGAAGGAAGGATAACATAAGTACCTTTTATCGACATTTGTCCCTGCACGCTCCGAGTTGCGCTCCAATCTTTTTACTCCTCGCTGAGTTCTGTGGACAAAGAAAGATACGACCACTTCCTACTGTATTGATATTAGCTTGAAAATGGATCTATCAATAAATGATAAGTTCATGTGGCATTAGACACAAACTAGAAAGAAACATGCCAATCATGTCATATTGATGAGAATACCGACAACAGTACTTACAATCGTAGATGCGAATGCGATAGCTTCATCAAGTCCCCTTCGTCTAACCCTTTCCTGAAAGATCCACAACCTGGATAACAAAAGCTTCACTGATCACTCTCCTTTGGCTGACTGTGAGTTTCCTCCAAGATCATAAGTTTCATATCTTCAGTTCTTCCCCCTTTCCACCATCAAAGAGCCTGTTTATATAGGTTAAGAAGAGCTTAACCTCTTGAGTTATCTTTAGAACAAGTTGGGAACCTTCTCCTCAGATCAGGGATCTCTTGATGAAACCAAGAATTCGAACACAATTTCCTCCTAATCTCGAAAGATCCTCCCCTTATTCTCCTCAACGGGCCAACTACTGCCTCAGATTAGGTAGCGCTCCCTTAGAAGGGGCATCAGAGCGCTGTAGCGCTCCCTGGTAAGCCTTAGGGGAGCACCAACGCTTTCAATATGAGCAACGCTCCTTCAGAGGGGGCTGGGGAGCATTATAACGCTCCCTGAAGCCTTGTAGGGGAGCACCAGCGCTTCTAGGGATGAAATGGGGGAGCGCTCCTCCTCAAAACCTTTGTTTCAGGGTTCTCTTTAGGTGTCAAGAGTTATTTGACTTCAGTAAACCAGTTCTCCTTCTTCAACTCAAGCATATGAGATGTTATAAGTGCCTCCTTAGTGTCGTTTTTCATGGCAGTATGTCTGAACATCATTTGCGACACTTGTAACCAACTTGCGACACTTGTGAAAGTTGTAAGGAAGATGCGACACTTATGACAATTGAAAGGAACATGCGACACTTATCCAGCTGAGTAATTTTGATGTGTAACACTCATTCCAATGAAATTGTTATTAGGATAGATGTTAAGTTTGATGAAAATATCTTGGCTTGTGATCCTAATTCAAAATTTATGCCATCTTCTCTTCCCAACTTTTTTTTATCCTATTATAATTTCTTCTTTAGATGATGACAATGAGGATGAATCCACCTCCAATTTCTCACCTTCTTTCAGTTGGGTCCAGTGAACATGAACTTGAAAAAACACCACCACTTCCTATATGGGTCCATACAAAATGATAGGAATCTAGTGATATTATTGGTGATCCTACATATTAGCATCATACATGTTCACAGTTCCAGTGAGCCTCCTCTCTTTTGGCTCAAGTTCCAGAGACTCATGATATAGAAACCTTTATAGAAGCTTCTGGATGTCAAGATTGGGACACAACAATGAATGAAGAACATCATTCCTTAATAGTGAGTGATACTTGGGATATTATATCTCTTCCAAAAGGAATAAAACTTGTTATATGTAAATGGGTTTATAGAACTAAGTATGCATCATATAGAAGTGTTGAAAGAAATAAGGATCGATTAATTTCCAAAGGATTTTTTCAAGTTGAAGGAATTGACTATAATGAAACTTTTACCCATGTAGTCAAAATGAATTCCATCCACCTTGTTCTAGCTGTTGCCATCTCACATAAAAGGGATGTCCATAAAATGGATGCTAAATCCACCATATTGCATGGGGATATGTAAGAATCTACATGAAACAACCACCTAACTATGTTTAGAATAACTCCAGCCTTGTTTTCCACCTTAAGAAATCTCTCTATGGTCTTAAGAAAGATCCTTGGGATTGGCACGCTAAAATGGATATTTTTCTTCTTGACACCGACTTTTCTATATGTCATTCTCACCCCAATGTCTATACCACTAAATTAGGAAACCATTTCATAAAAAAATTTCTTTGTGTTGATGACCATATTCTTACTGGTAGTGACCCTAAATTTTTAAACCATGTCAAATCCAACCTTAAGAATAAATTTTAAATGACAAACTTAGGTTATTTTCATTATTTACTTGGCCTCCAAGTCTTGCAAACCAAAGAAGGAATTTGCCTTTCCCAGTCTCAATATGCATGTGACCTTCTTCACCACTTTCACATGGAATATTGTAAACCAAACCCATCTCCCTTTCAGTCTGGAGTCAAACTTGTTGCCACCTGTACTACACCCAAAGTAAATGCCACTTTGTACCATCAATTAGTTGGTATCCTCTTATATTTGAGTCATACTTGTCCTTATATTTCCTTTGTTGTTGGTATTGTTGACTGATATATGAAAACACCCCATGAGAGCCATTGTAAAGAAATAAAAAGGATACTTTAGTATATCTGGGGTTCAATTTAGTTTGGGATACATTAAAATTCAAGAGGGTCTCCTTTGTTGGTTGGTTTCATTGATTATTGATTGGGTTGTAAACCCTAATGATCAGAAGTCTACTGCAAGACATGTTTTCAATCTTGGGTATGGACCCGACACTTGGGCTTGTAAGAAGAAAAAATCTCTTTCTATTTATTCAAAAAAATAAAAGTATCGAGCAACGGTTAATGCAAGTCAAAAATCCTTGTGGATTCGATAGATCATTTCAGAGTTTGGATTCGAAAAGAAACATTTGACCACCCTCTGGTGTTCCAATTAGAGTTCCATCAATCTTACCAAATATCCAATTAAACATCGTCATTGTAAATACATTGAGCTACACATGCACTTCATCAGAAATACCATTCAATACCATGTTCTCAAAGTTCTTTTTTCCCCTAGAGATGTTCAAGTTGCAAATATTTTCACAAAGTCTCTTACAGAAGTGAAGTTTTCCAAACTTCGATCTATGTTAGGAGTTCAAAAATTTATCATTAAAGGTGGATGGGCTCCAATACTTCCTTCGTTCTCCTATTGTCTCACCTTTGTAAATTCTTCAATCCTATCCCAAGTTTTCCTTAAGGGCATATGTTAGGATATTTAGACACTTATTATTTAGTTAAGATCAACTTGGTCCAATGTGTCTTTAGGTAAAATTATGTTTCTGTAGTATGCATTAGTATGCAACTGTAGTTATGTAATATGACAATCATGATATGTTATAGACACAAATAAATTTGATGGTTCATATTATCCTTGATACTAATGGTTATGTTGATTTATGACCTAACACCTGATTGGTCCATGATCTTTATTTAAAGATCTTGGAGGGTCATTTGCTGAAGATTGATTGTGAGAAACTCTTATGTAAAATATTTGTATTTTGCATTAATATATTTCCTCATGTGGCCACATTGGATGGGGCCATGGACTGTTTATATCTTTGAATATTTTAACCACATAAAACATTGGTGTACTGATCTTTGATTTGGTTGTGTGAGTGGTTGCTTAAGGTGTTTTAGAAAACAAGGTATTTCCATATAGGATGAACACCTTAAGAAATTGCTCACACAACCAGATAAAATATCAATACACCTATGTTTTACGTGGTTAAAACTATCAAAGATGGAAATAGTTCAATGCCTCAATCAATGAAACTACTTGAGGCAATATAATAATGCAAAAGAAAAATATTTTACATAAGAGTTTCTCACAATTGATCTTAAAAAAGTAACCCTTCATGCTCTTTAAATAGAGATCATGGAACACTTAGGTATTAATTCATGGATCAATATAGCCATTAGTTTGAGGAGAATATGAATTTTTGAATCACTTTATGTCTAGAACATATCGTGACCATTGTATTACATAACTACAAATGCATACTAAATAAACACACTAAAAACATAATTTTACCTAAAGACACTTTAGACCAAGATGATCTTAATGAACTCCTAAGTATCTAAATATTCTAACATCTAATAGACTCATATATATATATATATGTGTGTGTGTGTGTGTGTGTGTGTGTGTGTGTTATGCCTTGTATATGCAGATTGTATGGGGAACATAATTGCATTCACTTCAAGGATGCTTAGGTGCATTTGGTGCATACCATTTTCACAACTGGGAGTGTATTCAATTGAGGATTTATCCTTTCTCACTCACTAAATAGAGCCTTTGATAGGGCTCAAAGGCCAAGGCTAAATCTAATATCCTACCACCATTTTACATGCATCCTATTTAATGGATATTATATGAGCCAATAACCATTTACCATGGTAAAATTGGAGTTGGAACATGGCTACGACACCAATACATGTGCACTATCATGCAATGTAGGAAAGCACATACAAAAGGAACTATGCCCAATTATGTGACTATTTTCTTGCACCTCTCTACAATATAATATTTTGCAAATAATGTTCTAGGTTGAGAAGAGAATCCATCGTACTACTCATGAGTATTGGGAATTGATATTCACTAGAATATTTTACATACTTAATAATCTATGCAGTTACTCCTCCTCCTCATTTTCTAACAAAGTATGTTCCAAATAAATTTATTCTAGGGGAGATTCCTTATAAAAAATTATTGCAAGGTTTCAATTCTTCACTAGCCAAGGATGCCAAAAAAAGAACCTTTATCCCTTATAACATGTACATTTCCATTATGGTTTTCTCAATTCCAAGCATACAAGACCGGAGGAAAATGACATGTTGGAATATAGATTTCCACAGGGACAATTTAGGAGACATGATCACATGTGCCTAGTGGAAAAACATAGTATCATGTTATTAGGTACATGGCCCTATGAACATGAACAATGGAACTATGAATTACCCTTTAAGAATTCTATAAATTGGGATGAGGTACAACTAAGAATCAAATTAAAATATTTACCCCTACACACAACATGTCTTCTAATTGAGCAGATGGAGAGGATAAAGCGGAAGTTGGTTGAAGCAAAGAGATTACTAAAAAAAGAGGATGAAAAGAGAAAATCTAAAGAAGAGAGAATAAAGCAAGAAGAATAATAGAGGATAAAATCAAAATAGGACAAAGTAGGAAAAAAAGAAGAGGAAAGATCAAAAGAAGAAGTTGATAAAGACAAGGAATAATAAGAACATAAGTTACAAGATAAAGATGAGAGAATAAAAAAATAGGAGGAATAAGAACTAAAGGAAGAAGCTAAAAATTTTGAAAAAGAAAAACTCGAAGAAGAAAAAAGGGAAAAGTAAGAATAAGAAGCTAAAAAGAGGGAAGAACAAAGAATATTGAACAAGAAAAGAGATCATAGATAGAAAAAGATCAAGAAGCTACCACATAAAGTATAGAGAACATCCAAAATAAACCATCTCTTCATGATAATCCAGAGCATATACCATATATAATAGATGAAACTACCTCCTAGTAGTTTTATAGATCTAACTATGGAGGATTTGGTGATTACTAAAATAGTATAGGCAAAGGAAAATAATTAAATATATAGTTGTTGAGATGAAATAGGTTGTCACACTAGGTAGTTTGGATAATATTTTATCTTGGGGTGAATAAAGTATTCTAGATCCTATGGAATATGTGGATGATTTGAAAATTATTGCTTATAACAATAGAAGGTCAGTCATAGTAAAACAAACCCATAAGAGGAAGATAATTGATCTTGATCATACAGTTTGTTACTAATCAAACTCTTTCCTAGAGGGAAAATTCCTAACCCCAACAAGACAACCTAGAGGAAACTCTCAGGAAATCCACCTACTATCACCTATGTGGCCTTGCCCCACTCTTTATACTAAGGAAAGGTATCATATCCAAGGGTGGAATCCCTAAGGGTCAATAAAATATAGGTTTTTGAGTAAAGAGGGGAATCTCTCTAACTTGACTTGATGGAGACTTTGTCAATTTGACACCACCCATTCTCAACGTTAAAGGATAAGTGAAAGCATGTGAATTGTTCATCAAAGGAAAATTATGAACATGATTTAGATGCATATTTCAATTAGGCCAATGTACTCATTCATATGATACAATATTCTTGGAAAATTAAAGATATATTTTTCTCATTCAACCATACAACATGAGATGCTTAGTCAAGAATGTATCCAATGGCATATTAAATCTTGGAAAATGGATCATAAAATGTATTCACAAAGAAAATTCATAAATCATTCATTCACCATACCCATAGACATTATCACGAGACCTCATATGTTTGACAAGTGTAATTTCAAACCATTAGAGTATCAAACTACTCTCAATGAGGACATTGAAGGTATTAGAGTTAGATGTGAATTTATAGAATTCAAAATGTCATCCAATGACCATGAGCATATAAACTTGTGCATCAGTTTTGTTAGTCCATAATCAATAAAACAATGATTCAAATGGAGTATTCATAACATTCTAAAGTGTGTAGCCACAACCACCGGCTCTTAAGTGCATTAACCATTTTGTGTCTAGAGAAAATTACCATCATTTAGATCCTTGAACATAAGTGTATTATCCAATGTGATTATAACCATGAGATAATGATCCAATAATGTATTTAAAACATTCTACAAAATGAGATCATATAATATAAGCATTGAGTAGTACCATATACCCACAACACTTAAGAATCTTGAAGAGACACCATCATTCAAAGCACATTTACCACCATGTATTAGGATATATTACCACCATCTAAGATCAAATATTAAGGGCACAGTGAAGAGTATTCTAAATAGTTAAGTATAAACTCCAAGCGTTGATAGTAGTAACCAAGCATTTATTCTCTATGAAATTATGTACCAGTAGTGAAATGTTAACTATTTAAGTGCTTATATTATGTTTTAAGGGTGTTTTCCATTTAGATAAGAAAGAGACCATAAATTCTACAATAAACAAGTGTTTTAAATTCTCAAAACAATCTTAAAAGAGGTGTTACATTAGCATTAGGAACCAAGTCATTCCACCTTTTATTGAATCAATTTACTTGAGAATACATTTAATATGCCAATTATGCCAAAACGTTACAAAAGAGCGTTGTATCAAAGAAAAAAATTGACCATACTGCAAATTGGAAAACCCTTGTCACAAGTGCCAAAGAGCTGGAATAATTAAGATGTCTTGCACATTTATATGGATATTAAGAGAGTTTTATATGCTATTATATATGCCAATTTCACCATAAAAAAATTGTATCTAGAAAATGAGTTTAGAACCAAAACATCAACCTCTAAAAGTTAAGTTCAATGCCCAAAAGTGCAAGTCACTTCAATTAAAGGTTAGGTCATTGCACGTGTTGTAGCATAGATTCATCTACATCAAGCATATAGATAATGAAAATAACTCAACGCTGAGATGTAAACCCTTAAATCCTTGTTACTCGAGCAAGATCAACATTGGACCATATATTTCCAAGCATGAACTAGAAAAATCTAAGGAAAATGATAAAATTTAAGCACTTTAGAGTTATTTTGTTATTGAGGGTTAGATCCAAGAACAAGCAAGCCAAAACAAGATCTAAAACCCAAAATTATGTCAACTTCAAAATATATGCCTTGAAAAATTAGTTAGCATGAAAGAGATCCAAGTAAGAAGAGATTTATCAGGTATAACCAACTTAGATCTAGCAATCTAACATAAAATCAAGTCGTTCAAATCCTAGATTGAAAAAATAAACAATAAATAGAATAAGGAAATGAAGAAAGTTTTGTTTTTTTGGTTGAAGATGTCATGTAAGAAGACCAATTACTAGATATGGGCTATTGATCCAGGTGGATATAGGTGGACACCCACCTATTCCACGAGCTCAAAAAACATTTTCCATCTTGGCAGTTTTTCGGGTTCCAAACTTCCAAGGCCATTTTGAGGCCCTAAATGACGTTTTTTGGGGATTCGAGGTCCAGGCGTCTACTTAAGGCACTAGCATGGACTAGTTGAAAATCATTCTTCTTGATTATACCTTTCCAACGGTGTATCAAGCGCCCCAAATAGAGATCGTATGCAAAAGTTACGCCCCAGGGAAGTTGGCGTATCAACTACACCCATCGAGGCCCGTAAACCTTTTGGATTTTCATCTTCCGGGGTTAAGGTTTTGGATTTTACTTATGTTAAAAAGTCCCTTAGATCCCTCATTGTAATAATAATCTTCTCATGAATGCGAGTAGCCATCACATCTCTTCTCGGAGATACGCTGCCACCATTCTAGCGAGTCTTTCACTCTGTATTTTTACAGTCTCTGTACATTTATTTCATTAATAGAAATCATGTATTAATGTATCTCTGTGTTTATGGTTTCATATCTGATACATTTGTGTTATATTATTGGATATCCGTGATATCTTTGTGCATTTATTTATTATATCTTCGTTCTCATTTCGTGCCAAAAATAATCCGGATCAACTATGGGGTCACTAAGTCTTCCTTAGGTGTGATTCATTTGTCTTTAATGTGTCAATGTTGGGTGTACCAAGAAGGATTACCCTACAAGTGTTGACTTAGGAAAGTCAAAAATTTCAAGGATGGATGGGGGGATGGTCCCTAAGAATCCTCTCCAAAGTACTACAAGGTGAAATTTAATCTTGGCCAAAACAAGAAGGAAGATCAACCATAGAACATCCTACCTGAATACATTGAAACAAGAAATAAAATGATCACAATGGATTGGGAAAGAAACCTGTAACTCAAATCGCCTTCTCAATGGAGCATGGTTCCCTTATTTTACCTTGCAATAGCTCCTTCCTATAGCATTCCTGAGAAATTAACCACAAACCCTGCAAAATAATACCCTTGAAATTCACCAAAAGAAAAATTGATATGCTCAATAGAGGCACAATAGGTAAGTTTCTCTCAATATTCTCCAACAAATAAAACCTGAGAAGGCTACCTCCTAATATCGTTAAATAGCCTTCCTTAATACAATGAGTGAATACAATTTACTTTCTCTAACCATGAGTTAAAACCATGATCTCAAGTCACAACCATGAGCAAACACAATGTGTGTGTTGAAGTTTGAGTATCTTCAGAAGATATTCTTATTGTGTCAATATTGTATTAAACCAAGACAAAACCCTAAAGAATAATATTATGTTATATTTGTAAAGTTGGCCCTATTGTGCCTTTGTAAAATTCGACCCTATTGTGCCTTGGAAAAAATCAATTGTAAATTAGAAAGGATAAAGTGTACAAGTTGGCCCTAGCCTATTTCTAGGTGGCTCAACTTGTATTTATAAGAGGCTAGGTGCCTCAATTAGAGAACACACAACACAAGCTCTCTCACACAAGTAAAAGTGAAAAAGTTTAAGCAGGAGATGCACCTATAGAGGAAGGGTGTTCTGGTAAAGGTTTTGGTTATCTATTGGAGGAATATCTTGGTCTAGTGGTGCGCTGCCCTATTCTAGTTAGGATTTCTGGTTTATCTTCTATTTGGTGAGATATCTATTGAGAGAGACATTGTACTTGTTGAATAATATATATTGAAGAAGATTTTCTAGGTTTTCTCCCCCACGAGGATTTCCCAAGATAAATCTTGTGTATACTATGGATGTCTTTCTTTCAGTGATCCTTATGCATGCAATTATTGTGTTAATAGTCTAAAGTTAAATAATATTGAACACACTTAACTTCTTAAGAGAAATTTTAACATGGTATCAAAGCGGGCCTGAAAGAATCTGTTTTCACAGTCTAGAAGGAATCGCTAGGGAAATCAAGACCATAGGAAGACTCTCCTAACTCTAGCACATCTTTCCTTGGGTTTAGATTTCCAGTTTGACGAAGATTTGAAAACTACAATTGCTGCAACTGTCAACAACTGCACAAAACCCTGAATGTGATTTTTCCCACTTTTTGGAGGACGTTGGTCAAAGTAAATATACCAAGGAGTTCTCCTAAGGAGGGAGCACCATTCCCTCCGAGCATAATTCCAAAATTCGCATTTTGAAAAATTAGGTTTTCATCATAAACCCTAGTTCAAGACATCCTGGCAGCTGTAGATTGAAATTGGAGAAGTTCACCTTGGCACAACACACTCTCTAGTAAGTACAAAACTTTTCTTTGAAAAGTTTTCATTTTTCTTATTGTATTACCATTAAAGGACAAGATGGCACCCTATACCAAGCTTGATGAGAAGCTTGAGGGTGTTGATAACTTCCGAGCATGGAAGTATAAAGTGATTCTCATTCTGGAAGAGAATGATCTAGAATATTTTGTTAAAGAAGAAGTTCCAAAAGCAGATGAAGATGAAGACAAAGCAAAGTACAAAAATAACCTAGTTAAGGAAAAGAGAATCATTGTTGATTCGAACAAGGATCATTTGATCCCTCATGTCTCATCATTGACAACTCCCAAGCAAATGTTTTATGCCTTATCTCGATTGTATGAATAAAAGAATATGAACCAGAATATGACCTTGAGGACACAACTCAAGAATATGAAGATGCATAATTCATAAAATATCCAATCTTACTTCACAAGGGTTTCTCAAATCAAAGAACAACTTGAAGCCATTGGAGACACAATCAAAGAAGCTAGATTGGTAATGACTACTTTGAATGGTCTCCCCAGATATTGGGAATCACTCATTCATGGTATATGTTCAAGAGGAAGGCTAATAAGGTTTAACAGACTATGGGAGGATTGTACTCAAGAAGAAGCCATATTGGAAGAAAGAGAAGAGAAACTAGGTGATGGAGAAAATCAAGCTCTAGCATCTCATGCTAGAAAAGGAAAGAGCAAGAAGGAAGCTCATTCACACAAGAAGCCTCATGGATTACAAAAGACACACAAGTTTAAGAAGTACTTCTCAAATTACAGATGCTACATCTGTCAGAATATGGGACACATTGTAATAAACTATCCCAACTCTAAAGGCCAGGTCAGAAAAGGAAAGTATAAAAGACATCATTCTCATGTTGTAGAAGATGATGAATCTGATCAAGAAAGAGCCAAATAAAAATACTCAAGAGAAGAATATGTATTGATATAATCTCTTACATGTACAATCACCCATGGAAGTGACACATGGATTATTTATAGTGGTGCTTCTAATCACATGACAAGTTACAAGGATTTTTTCTCATAATTAGTTCAGAAGGATTCACCTCACAAGGTGAAGTCCGGTGGTGACTATCAATATCCCATCAAAGTTGTAGGAGAAGCATCCTACAGATTAGATTCCAGAAAACCTATGAATATGAAGGATGTTTTGTATGTACTTGGTTTTAATAAAAATCTCCTTTCTATCTCATCTTTGTATGAGAAAGGATTCAAAGTTGTTTTTATTGATGGTGAAGTTCTCATGTGGCCAAAAGGAAAATCCATTGATGTTGTTGTATAGATTGTTGTTCAAGAAGGATGCATATACAATTTAAAGGGACATTCAGTTTCAACATTAGTACACACTATAATCACTCCAAGTGAACTATGGCATAGAATATTTGCTCACATTCATTACAAAGCCCTACCGATCGTGAGTAAGATGGTGACAGATTTTCTAGAAATCCAAGTGGATCATGAATGCATATGAAAGGGATGTGCAAAAGGAAAACACGTGAAGAAACCTTTTCCAAGTAGTGACAACAAAGCCAAAGGAGCCTTGGACATTATACATTCATACGTATGTAGATCGATGTCAACCACTTCACGTAGCAAGTATGTATACTATGTTTCATTTATTGATGATTTCTCACGTAAAACTTGGATTTATTTTTTGAAAGCTAAAATTGAAGTATTCAAGAAGTTTAAATAATTCAAGGCACTTGTTGAAAACCTATTTGAAAAGAAGATAAATATTTTGAGGTCAAATAATGGAGGATAATTCACATAAGATGAATTCAAGACATTCTGCAAAGAATTTGGGATTAAGAGGGATCTCTCTACTCCCTACAATCCTCAACAGAATGGTGTGGCATAAAGAAAGAATTGTACAATCATGGAAGTAGTAAAGGCCATGATTCATGATCAAGACTTACTGATGCGTCTGTGGGTAGAAGCAACCAGGACCACATTATATGTACAAGACAAAATTCTTGACCATGTACTTGGGAACAAGACACCAGAAAAAATGTGTACAGGTGAAAAGCCAGAGGTCAACCACCTAAGGATATTTGGTTGTCTAGTGTATTTGCATGTTCCTAAGGAGAAAATATAGAGGTTGGACCCTTCAGGAAATAAGGGTATATTTTTTGGATATCGTGAGACATCGAAGGAATACATAGTTTACATCCCTAGTCACCGAAAAATTGAGACTAGAAGAGATGTCACCTTCGATGAGGATGCATCCTTCAATAAATCAAGATAGAAGCATACAAATGAGATCCATGATGAGAAACCTGAAGCTCCCAGAGTTACAGATACAAATGCAGGTGATGATGTTTTATTAGAAGATCATGATATGGAAGAACCACATAGACCTGCAAATTCATCCCGAGAGGTGAATACTAAGAAGATAAGACTATCTTGGGCTTGAGAAATTATTCAGGATGCAGAGAAGTATGGTGCTCCAGATGGATCCTTTAAAGAAAGAAAGAGACCATGACCATATTCTAGTTACATGGTATTGTTAAGTGAAATTATTGATGTTGATCCTACTAGTTATGAAGAGGCTTCAGAGAAGAAAGAATGGGAGGATGCCATGGTTGAAGTGTACTAGTCAATTGTAAAGAATGATGTTTGGGATGCGTTTCCAAGACTGAAAGAGAAGACAGTGGTAAGTTCCAAGTGGATTTACAAGACAAAGAATTCAATAGATGAAAGTATCAATAAGTATAAGGCGATATTCATGGCACGTGGTTTCTCCCATAAAGAAGGAATATACTACGAGGAGACATTTTCTCCTGTGGCGAGATACACTTCGATTAGAGATATAATTGCGATAGTTGCACCGATGAAGTGGAAGGTACACCAGATGGATGTGAATACAACCTCTCTAAATGGTGTAATAGAAGAGGAAGTGTATGTATAGAAGCCACAAGGCTTCAAGACACATGACAATCAGACACATGTGTGCATATTGAAGAAAGACTTGTACAAATTGAAGCAAGCACCCAGGGCATGGTATGGTAGAATTGACAGTTTCTTGATGAGCTTGGGATTTACCAAGAGTAAAGTAGATTCCAACCCTTACTACAAGGTTGTGGATGGTGGAGCAGTGATATTACTATTATATGTGGATAACCTATTTCTAATAGGGAACGATAAGCTCATCGTTGAGTGCAAGAGGAAGATTACAGTAGAGTTCAAGATGAAATACCTTGGTATGATGCACTATTTCTTGGGTATAGAGGTATGACATAGACTGAGTGAGGTTTTCCTTAACCGAGGAAAATATGTTGTAGAGATTCTAAAGAGATTCATAATGATGGATTGTAAGGCCATGCCTACACCAATGGTGACGAATATGAAGTTATTGAGTGATACATCTTCAAAGATAGTGGATGCCACCATGTATAGACGGATATTTGGTTCATTGATGTACTTAATTAACATGAGGCCATACATATGTTTTGTTGAGAACACATTGAGTCAGTATATGGTTGAGCCGAGAGGTGTTCACTTGGTTGCAAAAAAACATGTGATGAGGTACCTGAAAGGTACAATTGATTATGGACTCAGATATGCTTTAGATCATGAGATAAGCCTTCAAGGATTTATTGATTTAGATTGGGCTAGTAGTGTTGCAAACCAGAAGAGTACATCGGGATGTTTCTTCAGTTTGGGATCAACTGTGATCTCATGGTTTAACAGGAATCCTACGAGTGTAGTACTCAGTAAAATTGGGGCAGAATACACAGCAACGTGCTCAGATAGAAGCAAAGCAATGTGGCTTCATAAGGTGCTTGTAGGATTGTTTGATCTCGAGTTAGAGGCGACTTGCATCTAGTGTGAAAACCAAAGTTGTGTGAATTTGGAAAAGAACCCAATGTTCCATGAAAAGTCCAAGCATATTGAGATCAGGTACCATTACATCAGAGACATGGTACACAAGGGAGATGTGAAGCTCCAATATGTCGCTATAGATGAGCAGATAATAGACGTGTTGACCAAGCCTTTGTCGAGAGTGAAGTTTGTATACTTCAGAGACAAGCTTGGTGTGGTCCAGAAGGACATCACTAGTAAGAGGGAGTGATGAGTTATGGATGTGATTCTATCATAGTAGCATCAACATGCAGAAGTAGAAATGGGTATTCATTCATTCACAATAACATTACTGACTATGGCATCGGTCAACATGACCTTGCAAAAGGTCAACAAATTCCAAGCCTTCGGGGCTGGCTAGTTACCCAGCTTTTCAAGTTGGTGGGCCAACCTGTGTGGTTGGAGGTGTTTCCTATCCTTGGTATTGATGGGTAGTGTGTGCACACTACATCACCTAATCCTTGTGATTATATGCCTGGTCATTGTGGACCGATTTCCTGGTGTGCGAAAAAGAGGTTACTAGTTCTTTATGAACTAGATAACTGATTTTGTGTGAGTTGACAAGTTACTAGTTATTTACGAACTAGATGTCAGATTCTGTGTGAGATGACGGGTTACTATTTCTTTAGGAACTAGATGCTATATTATGTGTGAGCTGGCAAGTTAGTAGTTCATTATGAACTAGATGTCAAATTCTGTGTGAACTGACAAGTTACTAGTTCTTTATGAACTAGATGCCAGATTATGTGTGAGTTGGTGAGTTAAAGCCCCGTGATGAGATAAAGCATGGAAGTATGATGATACCTTGGATGCATGATGTGGTTAAAAAAATTCTTCAATATAGATTCATGGAAATTCAACAAGTCAATGGTTAAGTGTATAGAAGTGCAAAAGCAATCATGATGATCGTGCGAGAATAATACCTTCCTTGCTAAGAGGGAGTGTTGAAGTTTGAGTAGCTTTGGAAGACATTCTTATTGTATCAATATTGTATTAAACCAAGAAAAAACCATAAAGAATAATATCATGTTATATTTTTAAATTTGGCCCTATTGTGCCTTTGTAAAAGTCAACCCTATTGTGCCTTGGAAAAAGTCATTTATATATTAGAAAGGGTAAAGTGTACAAGTCAGCCTTGAACTATTTCTAGGTGGCTCAACTTGTATTTATAAGAGGCTACACACCTCACTTGGAGAACACACAACACAAGCTATCTCACATAAGTAAAAGTGTGAAAGTCTGAGGAGGAGACACACCTACAGAGGAAGGGTGTTCTAGTAAAGGTTTTGGTTATCTGTTGGAGGACTATCTTGGTCTAGTGGTGTGCTACCCTATTTTGGTTAGGGTTTTTGGTTTATCTTATGTTTGGTGAGATATCTCTTGAGATAGACATTGTACTTATTAAATACTCTATACTGAATAAGCTTTGATAGGTTTTCTACCCCACGAGGGTTTCCAAGGATAAATCTTGTGTATATTGTGGATATCTTTCTTTTAGTGGTCCTTATGCATGTAGTTATTGTTTAAATAATCTAAAGTTAAAGAATTATGAACACACTTAACTG